>JABSTT010003663.1:0-26894 GCA_013339685.2 Hyalomma asiaticum | reverse complement strand
CTACTTTAAGGTTTTTTATTCAGCCACAACATAATTGCGAATTGGAAATACGAGACGATACTGTCGCTGTTCAAGCAGCTTTACGTAATCTAGCACTTCAACTTTAGCCATTGGCTATATATAGCCTTTTTTTTTTTTTAGTTTTCCCGACTCCAATAAAGCCAGTGATATGGAGGTGAACTCTCGGTAGTTCCTCAATTGTTTCCACTGGGAGAGTTTATACCAATAGGGTTCCAGTGTTGAGCGCAAATCGCGACATGTGGTGGTTCAGTCGCTTATTGCATCGTCAACTACATTACCATTCTCACAGGCACCAGTCTTACGTGTTCCGCTGGCAGTGGATTCTCAGGTGAAGGGTTAAGTTGGGTCTCTTCTATGAGTGGTAGTGACCAAACGTTGCACCAAGTAGACCAAGTCCTGCTCTCGTACGGGACCGAGCACATGAAGTGCGTCCCTACGACTCATCCCTTGTGCGAGCTTGCCTTCGTGGAAGCACCTTGCATTTAAAAAAAGATTCGCAGCATGTCCACGGAGTGAATGATGATGAGTGGGCGAAGTTCCGTTCCGGAGGTTCATCGTAGATCGTGCCGAGTTCCGGATGAATTTAGTTAACGCGCACGCTACTAATCCTTATGGTTCAACTACGCACAAGTGAAATTTCCCAACGGCATTTCATTGCGAGACAAGATCCTGTGCCTAATGGGTGGCTGGTGAACGGTTCTCCAGTGCAAGCAGTCGGCATTTTAAATGCGAAGCATTTCTTAGCGAACTTCGGCGAGTTTGAGCGTATCTATCTATCTATCTATCTATCTATCTATCTATCTATCTATCTATCTATCTATCTATCTATCTATCTATCTATCTATCTATCTATCTATCTAGCCGCCTACGATTTTGTGCTGTCCTGGCCGTTTCGCTAATCGGATGTTCACGAAAATTGGTATGCCACATCATGACTACATGACGAACATAAATGACAGGTCATAACATGAAAATCGTGATATGCATGTCATGAGTGGCATGATTTACATGCCACGGTCTTGGTGCTCTCCTGGCGGTTTCGCTAATGGGATGTATGCGAAAACTGGTATGGCCCAACATGACTGCCTGACGAACATAAATGGCAGGTCATAACATGAAAATCATGACATGCGTGTCATGAGCGGCATGATTTACATGTCACAGTCTTGGTGCTGTACTGGTCGTCTCGTTAATGGGGAGTATACAAAAACTGGTATGCCACAATATGACTGCATGGCGAACATAAATGACAGGTCATAGCATGAAAATCATGACATGCATGTCATGAGTGACATCAGCGCCTGGTGACATCATTTACATGCGACGGTCTTGGTGCTCTCCTTGCCGCTTCGTTAATGGGATATATACGAAAATTGGTATGCCACAACATGCCTGCATGGCGAACATGACTGACAGGTCACAACATGAAAATCATGATATGCATGTCATGGTCGACATGATTTACATGCCACGCGTTTCGTTAACGGCATGTGTACGAAAATTGGCATGCCACAAGATGACTGCATCACGAATGTAAATGACAGCTCATAACATGAAAATCATGACATGCAAGTCATCAGCGACATGATCTGCATGCCACGGTCTTGGTGCTCTCTTGGCCGTTTCGTTAGTGGGACGTGTAGGAAAATTGGTATGCAACAATATGACTGCATGACGAACATAAATGACAGCTCATAACATGAAAAAGCATAACATGCATGTCATGGGCGCCATGATTTACGTGCCAGGCGTTTCGTTAATGGGACGTATACTAAAATTGATATGGCACAACACGACAGCATGACGAACATAAATGGCAGGTCATAACATGAAAATCATGACACGCGTGTCATGACCGGCATGATTTACATGCCATGGTCCTGGCGCTATACTGCCGTTTCGTTAATGGGATGTATGGGCTCCGTCTACTGACCAGAGGGCGCTAGGTAGCTCTCGTCGGACGGCTCAGTATCGCTGACATTGGCCGCTTGGGTCACACGTATGAGACGCGCGTGCACGGTGGAAACCGAGGCGACAGCGACGCGCGCGTTCCTTCGCTGCTCCGAGCGTGCTGCGAACCACACGAACGGTCGTGGTGTCGCCCTTTGGAACAGATTGGCGCAGGTTTGGAGCGCGCGTCTCAAAGGAAATATAAGGAAACAAGGCGGGACGGGCGGTCGCTGCTGCTAGAGAGTTGGAGACGCGCATCGCGTTCGCGTATTTTCCGGTCACGGTCTGCCCAATTTTGCTTCTTCTCTCCGCCAGGCAGAGCATTCTGGCGCTGATGTCACACCTGGAAAACTCGACTGCACGGAGCCTATACGAAAATTGGTTCGGCACAACATGACTGCATGACGATCATAAGTGACAGATCATAACATGAAAATCGTGACAAGGATGTCATGAGCGGCATGATCTGCATGCCACCCGTTTCCTTAATGGGATGTATACCAAAACTGCTATGGCGCAACACGACTGCATGACGAACGTAAATGGCAGGTCATAACGTTAGAATCATGACATCCGTGTATGAGCGGCATGGTTTACAAGCCACAGTCATGGTGCTCTTGCGGCCGTATCGTTAACTTCATATGTACCAAACTCAGTATAGCGAGACAAGAATGCAAATCCATTTTACGTTCCTTATGCGTGCTTCGCATTTTATTGATTCCCACTGCACGTGGGATCTACCAATTTTTTCAATCAAGAAACTCGCTAGAAGACGCTGCCTGCGTGAAGCTTGTCTCTCGCGGGTGAGGGCGCGTTCTCCTTCTTTGCGAGCTGGTAGCGCGTGCATCGAAGAAAGAGCGTTTCCATAGCCAACGCGCGCCTTTCGCTCTCACTGTCTCTCTCTCTCACAAGACAGCAGATGGAAGACTGATGATTGTGGTTCAGTTAGGAAAGGACGCTAATTTCTGCAGCCCATGTAGGGAGAAAGGCTAAGTGTCCGTGGGTGTGGGGGAAAGGGAGTGAAAGAGATAGAGAGGAGAGAAAGGCCGTAGTGGAGGGCTCCGGAAATTTACACCAGCTGGGGTTCTTTAACGTGCACTGACAACGCACAGTACACAGGCCTCTGGCATTTTCGCCTCCATCGAAAATGCGACCGCCGCGGCCGGGATCGAACCCGCGTATTTTGGGTGGCAGCCGAGTACTGTAACCACTACACCACCGAGAGCGTTTCCATAGTCAACTCGCACCTTTCGCTCTCTCTCCCTCACAAGATAGCAGATGGAAGAGTGAGAGAGGTCGCGCGCCGGGAGGTACGCGCCCTCCTAGTAGCGCGTTCCTAGTAGGTAACGCGCTACTACAACGGACGGACACACCCACACCTTAAGGAGCTTTGCCCCTAAAGAAAGTCAGTTTCGCTGCAAAAAGTGCGAAGCATGCAATGAATGCGATAGCAACAAAGGGGACCGCAACGCGAAGAGCTTGTAGCTAGCTTGAAGTTTCCAGCGCGTCCCACGAGCTCAAAGGAGGCCGCTAAATGAACAAACAGAGATGAGCGCGAACTATCAAGTGTAGCACGCACGAAACGAACGCACAGATATACACCGAGCGAGCGCGAATAAACTGTCACAAGGGATACTCTCAGTTTTAACAGCGCTCCTGTTGAAATGGCGGCCGAAGGAGGAGGAGGGAAGGAGAAAACAGAAAGGCAGGGAGGTTAACCAGAAAGGCGTCCGGTTGGCCACCCTACGCTGGGGGAATGGGACGGGGGAGTAGAAAGATGGGCCGAAGCAGCGAAGGAAGCTAGCCTGCTTCAAGTGTCGAGCTGTGACACTTGATAGTTCGCGCTCATCTGTTTGTTCGTTTAGCGGCGTTCCTTGAGCTCGAGTCACTTTCGTACGCTCCCGTAACATCAGCGCGGACATCACGCTGAAAGCTCGAAACATCCCTCTTCCTCTCACCGCGAGACAACCGCGCGAGCAGACAGCGGAAGGGCAAGGTTCTCCCTGCGCAAATATTAGAAGAAGCTGGCGAGCTGGCCGACGACTTTTAAGTCCTCCTCGCGCCATCTCGTTGGTAATGAAGAAACGCTTGTAAGCGCCTGCCGTCTCTGAGTCCTGCTATAAGGCTCACCGTTAGCTCCCTGAGGGATCTGCTCTTTGTGGCGTAGTGGTTAGCGCCACGCGCTGCGGACCGAGAGGTTGCTGGTTCGATTCCACGTTTCGGAAGCATTTATCTGAGTTATCTTTCTTTGGGACTTACACACACACACACACACACACACACACACACATTATATATATATATATATATATATATATATATATATATAGCGGTGCATGACGGCGACAGCGACGGGGACGGCAAAAACCAGGCGAGACTGTCGATATAATTGCTGTCGCAATGATAAAGGTAGAGCTTGCTGTCCCGCGGGCTACGGCCCCGTTATAAACGGGACTCTCATAATTTCCATCCATCCATCCATCCAGAGAGCGAACTGCGCTTGCTGACCATGGAAACGCTCTATCTGCGATGCACTCTTCAGCAACTCGCAAGGAACGAGAACGCGCTCCCGCCCGCGAGAGACAACGCTGACGCAGACAGCGTTTGCTAGCGAGTTTCTTGATTGAAAAAACCCACTGCTCGCGCTGCGCAACCGTGCTAGCGTAGTACACTAGTCATTCAGCGGCGGGCAGTAGGAAGTGCCTTAATTATTTATTAATCCGACTGCCTTGGACACATCAGCCATTAGCTAATCAACCTGCGGTGTTCCTGAAAGGTTCTCGTGGAACATTACCTGTAAAAAATATATGATCGCTGTCTGTTGGAGCAGTGTTCCCTGAAATATCAGACGTGGAGTTTGTTGATATGACGTTCGCTTAGCTTTGTATAAGGCATACTGTGTTTTCTTTGTATTTAGTTAAAGTTGATTAGCATCTAACCAGTTATTGAGTTTCTCGAACCGCAAATTTGCCTCTGTAAAAATGTCTTCGAAATTGTTCCTAGAAAAAATACTGTCGTGTCGTACACATATAATACCATGTTTTTACGTCCTTCTATATTAAGCATATCATTTATATAAAGTAAGAATAGCACCATGAGGTACACCATATTTATAGAGCTAATTTCGGATTCGACTTTGTTGATTAGTGTATGCTGCGACCTGTCAGTTGAATAATTTTTAATTAGAGACAGTAACACGCCACGGAAGCCGTAGAAAGGTAGCTTACGAAAAAAGAGTTAATGTTGTACAGCATCAAAAGCTTTCGTGTTCTTAAGAAATTATTTTCTATATTCTCAAGAATCGTTTCTTTAATTCCTAGGAGAGCTGTCTCTGCTGATTTACTCTCACAAAATCTATATTGCTCTGTGACTACTATACTATGGGAGTTTAGAATCCCTGTTACTCGTTTATTACTAATGTGTTGCGCTATCGAGAATATAGAAATGTTGGACTGCCCCACAGGCGTTGACAATGTAAGCGCTCGCGCACCAGCACTAGAGTGTACTAGAAAGGTTGAGTGGCGCGGCCGCCGCTCAGCGTCTGAGGCGCGGCGCACGGACAACATAGAGGGGGGCGCTGTGAGCGAGGTGGTTTGGTGGACCAAGGCACGCTGCGGCTAGCCGTGCCGGCCGCGTTCGTAAGCTGCTTTTCTGCAGCGATTGGTGCTGTTCAGTGGCAACGTAGATAAAGCCGTCATGCTTTAGCACACGTAAAGTGCCCGCGCACAGCAATATAAGCTGTGAGTGCCCGGATCCGAATTGTTGTTGCGAGAGCTGTTTGGTTGAAGCGTCTACTACGGCACTGTAGGGTGCAAGCTAAATAGAATGTTCCATTTGGTTCTGCCTGAATAGCCACCTGCACAAGCTTGGATCGACAGCGTGGTCGTCTTAGATAGAGTACAAGTATATTTTGACTTTGCAGATGGCATAAACTTCAACAAGAACAGGGGTTTTTTTTTTGTTTTTTTTTTCGCTCGGCAGGGCTAGAACAGCGTGCGCTCAGTTCACTCAGCCTCCAAGGTAAACGAACGCACTGAAATTTACAAGACGACTGCATTTCCTATTGTGCCACTAATCACTTGCCTAATCATTTCTGCTTCAACCCACTGAAATTGCAATCTGGTGCCTCATAATGTATGCGTGCAATATTAAAATGCCCAGTCGCAGATACGCCATAATTTATTAAATATATTAACACATTTCCTTACGAAACAGTCAACGTTTATATCCTCCTTCGAAAGGTAAAGCATTGAGTGCTTGTCCTTCGGGGCGCTGAAGAGAGACAGTTTTCGCTTGAATTTAACACCTGAATAGCCGGTGCGACAGCCTGTTGCATAGCAGTGCCGATGGCGGTACTTCGGCATATTATACTGAGAGGGCCAGGGGAGGTCGTGGACAGGGCACAGTGAGCACCAAAAGAAGCCAAAACCAACGATCGGCGAGGCGTTCCACGCAGTCGTTACCACTTTTGACAGCGCACGGCTCGGCGCGTCCCAAACCACCTCGACCGCAGCGCCCCCACATAAATTTTCCGTGTTTGGAGCGTCGCTTGAAAGCATGGGCGCCAGTGGGGGATCGCGGCACTCAACCTTTCTAGTACACTCTACCAGCACGCAGCCAACCCTTTAAGAACGAACCATAAGGCGTACTTTCATCGCAGAGCTGCTTCAAACAGGCAGAATAGCTGCAGTATTACTAACAGGAAGTTGATATAGTTTTTGCTTCAAATGGTCTTCGAACTAAAAGGAGAATGCTATAGACGCTTCTAATGAACCTTCAGTTGGTAGTAGTTCACCAAGACTAAAGGTAACATCGAAGGACTTCCACCTTTGTGGCTACAAGGCAGAGTGTCTGCGTAGGCCTTCTTCAATACAGGACCGCCTTCTTACCGTAGTTTCTGGCTCTATTGGCGGGCAGTGCAGCGCTTCTACTTTCAATAGGCGTAATTTAATTGATTCCATATTATAGAAAGATTTCACTGATGCTGCGACTGCAGTGTCATGGTAGCGTTCAGTTGCCTCGAATCGTTAACATTAAACCTAGAAAATTTAGGGTGCAGCTTCGGCTTGCGTAGAGCATTTGGATAGCTGTACGGATCACACCCACAGTAGAGTACCACGTATTCTGAATTGTTGACCATCATTAATAAGCACCTAATGCTCATGGCTCTGTGTTTTATAATCGGGACACTTGTAACAGATGTCCCATGCTAGGGTCCGACTGCCCTGAAGCGTCCACACTTCGCAGGGGGCAGTCTAAACCAGACAGCCACCTACGAGCCATCGTCTCAGAAAAAGGCACATGGCAAAAGACAATTGGAATTTTTCGTCAATCAAATTTGCGAACCATAGTCGGCAAGGACTCCTTTCTAGTTGTAAAGCACCTGAAGGATGGTCTTATGGTTAACACAGGGTTTTCTATGGGCATAGAAGACCTGTTCTACTCAAACCCGCATGACGGATTGTTCGCAGCTATCAGACAGATAATACAAGAGGACGGTAACGTCGCCTTTCAGAACACAGCAGTGGTGAGCGTTGAGAGCTTCCTTGAACTGATAAATTTTTGAGTTCAACGGCCATTGAGTTTTCTGGAAATTATGTGCAGAAGGCTGCACTTTGTATTCGTTCCTCGGTCGCGCCTGTTCTATTCGATATATATCTGCCGGTGTTTGATCAGACGGTTAAGGAACTAAATTCTGGGCACCCTGTCGCGCGCATATTCCGGTATGTCGATGATCACCTAGTCCTACTCCTTGGCTCCGCTCTATAGAACCTGGAAGATACTCTAGACAGCGCACTATCGCTATTCCAATCAGTTTCGGGAGGGCTCGCTTTTACCCATGAGCTGGCCAAGCATAATTCGCTTCAGTTTCTAGATATCCGACTTCAGTTTAATGTTGAACACATTTGTGGGGTTTACAACCCGAGGACAAAGACCTCACTGCCATTTGAAAATGCACGTTCAAAACTTGTCAAGCAAGCAACATAACTCTAGCTTGTAAGTCTGCCCTGGGAAAATCTTGCGAGCATAAATTAGAAACCAGATTCACTGAGCAAGCCGAACACTTTCTTTCGACTGGTTACCCTCGGATTTTGACCCCAGGTGACTGGAAAGGATCTCCTACAAAAATGAAAACTATGAAGCAACGAAAAGAGGAATTTAACAAAGACAAACTGCACGTTGTGCCATATGTCCACCGCGTTTCGGAAATTATCAAAAAAGTGGCCAGCCGCTAGGGGGTTAAGGTCGTCTTCTGGGCCCCGTGTAAACTTAGCAGAGTATGCCACATGGTGATAATTAAAAGTGGGATTCGGCCCCAGTGTCCCACCAAACATGACACAAGTTTTACAGCATGTTTTTGTGGGATATTATATTCCATTCCCCTGACATGTGGTAACATATATATCGGACAAACGGGTAGGTGGTTTAATAACAGGGCTTGGGAACACCAATGGCACGGACAGAACAATGCACGAGGTACTTTGGCGCACCACTGCCGCAGATGCAGAGGGAAAGCTGAAGGCGTAGGAAACTCGCATTGTACTCCAGTTCTCAGAAACACGAAGTTCCTGTTCAAATGAAAGGAGCAGACGGAAAGGGAAATCGTCCAAGACTTCCATATATCAAAGGCTGGCGACAAGTCTGGCCACAGCTCTGCCTCCTGTGTTGTTAAGTAATGATAGCTACGAGGAATGCTTTTATTTGTCTGACATCCTGGACATCACGGTTTCAGTAACTTCCCCGAAAGTTATGTCTGCGCGCGTGGGTAGTCCTGTAAGGGTGCGCAAATATGCCTCGTAGTACATTGCTACACTTTGTGCGAGGGTACATAAAGGACAAATAAAGGTAGCAAATCGATAAAAATGGTTATTATATATGATTGACGTGATTTATGCATAAAACAAGAAAAAGTACACACAAAAAAAGAAAAGATAACAAAGACCCGCGACCACAAACACACGCAAAAACGAGATGAAATTTGTTGTTGACACCGTTTACTAAGATGGCTTCGCCGCACGGCTTAAGTAAGCCACTGGCAGTTAACTTTGCTGCAGTACTACTTTGCCGTACGACTTTAAGGAACAACACGTTGAAACGAGCTTTGCCGCGTTAAACTACGTACATCCGGTGAAGCTTATCAAGAGCGGTAACAGGCCACAGTGCTTCATAACTTCAGGTGTGGCATTGTCGAAACGTTGCACAATGCTTAACTTTCTTCTTGAAATCAAAAGGCACCGGCGCAAACAGACGACACTGAAGGAGAGACAAGGACACACGAGCGCGGACTAACAACTGGCTTTATTGGAAAAAATGACGTGGTTTTATAGTGCCTCAAAGAAGCATGGGAAATGGAGGGGGACAAAAAGAAAAGGGTGGGGGGGGGGGAAGGAGATATGTCAACAACGCAGGCGCAAAAAAACAACCAGGAAAGCACAAGAAACCAATCCAATATATTGCTTAGCAATGTAACCGCCCGATAGCCGCATCCAGAAGATTAAATTCCGCGTCAAACAGAGCGATAGACGGGGTGCTTATACACTTGCTGCCAAGTTTTCTAATATGGTAGGCTTCCAGACTTAGACGTGCAATTTTGTCACTGCTCTTGCCTAGGATCGTCGTCTCCTTTAACCGCGCCACACAACCAGGACACTTGATGACATGCGCAACCAAATGGGCGTACTTGTCATGTAGTTTGTTCAGGTTTAGAGCGTGTTCCCCCAATCGGTCATTGACGCAGCGGCCAGTTTCGCCGACATAGAACATCCCACATGACATGGGGATGCAATAGACCACTCCAGTGGAACATTTTACTAACGGCGTTTGATGTTTCTTGCAGCATCCACGAATATTTGCATTGCAAATACGTGGGCACAACTTTCCCAGCTTGTTTGGGGCAGAGAAACGAATAGGCACACCGTGCCTGTTTGCCACCTTCTTGAAATTGTGGGAAAGCTTATCGATGTAAGGTACAACCTCAGGCCTAGGGGCCTTCTGGTGAACCTCTGCCGTAGTGCTTCCCGTTCCACGCTTGAATTTTTGAAGGAGTGATTCAGAGACGGCAGTCAAGACCGAGAGGAGGAACCCTGCGGCCGAAAGACGGCTTACCTGATTATAGAAACTGGACGTGACTTGGTGTGGGCACGATTTCTGGAGAGCTGATTTCATGCACATCAACGCAATTCCTCTCTTAATTGTCTTGGAATGTGCCGAGTCAAACGGTAGCAGCTCCTTCTTGGCTCATGGGTAGTAACCCCAGCAGACGTGCGCATCAGAAAACTTGATTTTTAGGTCTAAAAACTGTAAAAGAGAAGCGTCCGGAAGTTCATGGGTAAAACGTAACCCAAGTCCATGTTTGCTAAAAACAGATAAAACTTCACCTACTGTAGAGGGGTAAGTGAAGGCGGGAGTCTTTTTTAAAAGTACTAAAAAATCATCAACATATCTAAAAACCTTTAAAACCGGCCCCCCATTTAAAACCTGCGCAAGCGTGCCATCTATCTTCGCCAGAAAGATATCGCAAAGGATAGGGGCCACGCATGATCCTATGCAGATACCATCATGCTGCAAGAAAGGCTGCTCGTCAAATACAATAAAAGTTGATTTCAAATAAAACTGCAGCAAAGTGAGGAAGTTGTCAACTGACAGGCCCACAGTGTTCTGGAATGATACTTCCCCGCTAGCTTCCACGCACTCTTTGACGGACACCAGCATTTGATATTGTGGGACAGAATAAAACAAGTCTTGCACGTCTATTGAAAAACCAAAACCAACATCATGATTTCCCTCTAAAAATTGCGCTACTGCGGCTGAATTCTTAACAAGAAAGGGGTCCTTAATAACTAGCGACTTGAGATTCTTTAACAAAAATTTGCTGAAACAAATGCTATAGCTGACCGATTGGGGGAACACGCTCTAAACCTGAACAAACTACATGACAAGTACGCCCATTTGGTTGCGCATGTCATCAAGTGTCCTGGTTGTATGGCGCGATTAAAGGAGACGACGATCCTAGGCAAGAGCAGTGACAAAATTGCACGTCTAAGTCTGGAAGCCTACCATATTATAAAACTTGGCAGCAAGTGTATAAGCACCCCGTCTATCGCTCTGTTTGACGCGGAATTTAATCTTCTGGATGCGGCTATCGGGCGGTTACATTGCTAAGCAATATATTGGATTGGTTTCTTGTGCTTTCCTGGTTGTTTTTTGCGCCTGCGTTGTTGACATATCTCCTTCCCCCCCCCCCCCCCCCCACCCTTTTCTTTTTGTCCCCCTCCATTTCCCATGCTTCTTTGAGGCACTATAAAACCACGTCATTTTTTCCAATAAAGCCAGTTGTTAGTCCGCGCTCGTGTGTCCTTGTCTCTCCTTCTGTGTCGTCTGTTTGCGCCGGTGCCTTTTGATTTCAAGAATGTACCAACTCGCCCAACAAGAGGTTTTGATTAACTTTCTTCTGCATTCATTTTCTTGTGCATTGCAGTGCAATCCGCACCATACTTCCTCGGTTGGTCTCAGTTACCTCCAATTCCCGTCGTATGCAGTCTTATGGCGCCCACACCCTGCACCTCCACTGATATCTTCCATCCAAATACAGCTTCAGAAGCCGATAATAAAACGGCCAACCTTCGAACCACCAGCTGGATACCATAGACACTAGTGCACTTTGGCAGCTCCCGGGTGATTCCAAATAGCTCCTGCAAACGTCACTAGTACAATCTTATAGCTCACGATAGAGCGGGCAGACACATTGTAGAAAGAGTAACGTTTTCTGTGCCAATCGCAGAAGAAGTGCTATAGCTGAAGCGCTCACGCAATCCCCGGAGCCAGCTTACTCACATAATGAAGATGGAAAACGTATTGTCCTGCGAAATGCGCGGTATTGCAAATTTTCTGCAAAAAGCGCGGTGCTCTTTTTAGAGAACCAGGCTTCAAATGCCGCAAACTCGCCATTTCACATCGTAGCTGGGACCGCCATTGCTTCGTTGTTTGTCCGATGTATTCAAAGCACCCTGGCGCTGGAGAGGAAGACAGAATACCTAGAAGGATGCCAGAAGACGACATCCAGTTTTCAACCTGGACTTGTTTGGGAAAAATCGGGATGTTAAAGTTAATGGAGATAGTGAAAACAAGATCATTAAGGGAAGGAGAAAAAGATGAAAATTGGCTGTGCTTTAAATAGGTTATGTCTGGGTGTGAGTAGCGAGAGGGACTCTTAATCTCGTTGTTTAGCTTGGTTCTCAGTACGGTTACATCTTTATAGTCTAGTTTAGTATGTCAGAGTGTTTCGGTTTGGTTGTTACGTCTCGTTAAGTTATGGTTACGTTAAAAACAATAAAGACTAGACATTTTCATTTAAACTGGAACGCATTTATTTTGAATGTCGTAATCTTGTTTCTCAGTTACCACAAAGATGGTTGGTGAAGTATCTAGCAGCCGTCTCAATGACTGCATGCTATTGCTTGCTAATGCTTTTCGATAAGCCAAGCACGTTCTTCTTCTGTCCCCTCAGCTCGTTGTCACCTCGTAGTTTAATGTCGTCTTTGATGCGTGGCACTGGCACGAGATGCCGAACTAGACGACGAACCATCCTCACCTGAACGCACTCGCTTGGCCGCTTCGTACTTGAGACGTCTCTAGTTTCACGTCGGTGACGTCGTCATTTACATTCGACACGCACTTGGGAGCGCCGAAAATTGTATCGCCTTCAACGACCGACTTGGTCCTGTAATGCGGCATTTAAAGTCTGGTATATGTTGCGAATGGCAGCGCGAAAATGTTTTCCGATGCCACAAACTTTCCTGGAGCTGCCATGCAACCGACACACGATGCGGCATGCGCCATCGCTGAGCGCATGCGAATTGTGCGAGGCGCCCTGGGGAGCGCAGGAGCGCGCTAGCACGTGCAAAAAAATTACAGCATATCCACGGAGTGAATGATGATCAGTGGGCGAAGCTCGGGAGGTTCATCGTAGATCGTGCCGAGTTCCGGATTAATTTAGTTAACGCGCACGCTACGAATCCTCATGGTTCAACTATGCACAAGTGAAATCTCCCACCGGCACTTCATTGCACGGCAAGATGCAGTGCCTATATATATATATATATCGGTTGCCGGTGAACGCTTCTCCAGCGCCAGCAGTCGGTATTTCTCAATCAAGAAACTCGCTAGGAGACGCTGCCTGCGATGATGATGATGATGATGATTGTGATTCGGTTAGGAAAGGACGCTAATTTCTGCAGCCCATATAGGGAGCACGGCTAAGCGTCCGTGGGGGTAGGGCAAAGGGAGTGAAAGAGATAGAGAGGAGAGAAAGGCCGTAGTGGAGGGCTCCGGAAATTTAGACCACCTGGGGTTCTTTAACGTGCACTGACAACGCACAGTACACGGGCCTCTGGCATTTTCGCCTCCATCGAAAATGCGACCGCCGCGGCCGGGATTGAACCCAACAACGTCGTAGAGTTACTGTATATTTATGCTAGCATAAACGTCGTTGTCTCTCGCAGGTGAGGGCGCGTTCTTTGCGAGCTGGTACAGCGTTCCTCTAAGATGATTGATTGATTTTCGTCCGCCGCGGTGGTGTAGTGGTTACGGTACTCGGCTGCCACCCAAAATACTCGGGTTCGATCCCGGCCGCGGCGGTTACATTTTCGATGGAGGCGAAAATGCGAAATGCCCGTGTACTGTACGTTATCAGTGCACGTTAAAGAACCCCAGGTGGTCTAAATTTCCGGAGCCCTCCACTACGGCCTTTCTCTCCTCTCTATCTCTTTCACTCCCTTTCCCCCACCCCCACGGACGCTTAGCCGTGCTCCCCACATGGGCTGCAGAAATTAGCGTCCTTTCCTAACCGAACCACAATCATCAATCATCATTGTGGTTCAAGGACGCTAATTTCTGCAGCCCATGTAGGGAGCACGGCTAAGCGTCCGTGGGGGTGGAGGAAAGGGAGTGAATTCCTCTAAGAAAGAGCGTTTCCATAGCCAACGGGCGCCTTTCGCTCTCTCTCAGTCTCTCTCTCATAAGACAGCAGAGGCACGCGCCGGGAGAGAGAGAGAGGCACGCGCCGGGAAGCACGCGCCGAGGGCGAGCGCGTGCCTCCCGGCACGCGGGTTACGCCTGACGACTGACGCTTGACAAGGTTAGACTAAGAGGAGCTTCGCCCCTAAAATTTACAGCATATCCACGGAGTGAATGATGATGAGTGGGCGAAGCTCCGGAGGTTCATCGTAGATTGTGCTGAGTTACGGATTAATTTAGTCAACGCCCACGCTACGAAACCTTATGGTTCAACTACGCACAAGCGAAATCACTTCATTGCAAGTCAAGATCCACTGCATATATATATATATATATATATATATATATATATATATATATAATATATATATATTATGGGTGGCTGGTGAACGGTTTTCCAGCGCGAGCAGTTGGTATTTTTCAATCAAGAAACTCGCTAGAATGCGCTGCCTGCGTCAAGCTTGTCTCTCGTGGGTGAGGGTGCGTTCTCCTTATTTTCGAGCTGGTATTGCGTTCATCAAAGAAAGATCGTTTCCATGTTGTTGTTGTTGCATAGTCAACGCGGGCCTTTCGCTCTCTCTGTATCTCTCTCTCTCTCACAAGACAGCAGATAGAAGAAAAACGCGGGTTCGATCCCGGCCGCGGCGGTCGCATTTTCGATGGAGGCGAAAATGCCAGAGGCCCGTGTTCTGTGCGTTGTCAGTGCACGTTAAAGAACCCCAGGTGGTCTAAATTTCCGGAGCCCTTCCCTACGGCTCTTCTCTTTCTCTTTCACTCCCTTTCCCCTACCCCCACGGACGCTTAGCCGTGCTCCCTACATGGGCTGCAGAAATTAGCGTCCTTTCCTAACCGAACCACAATCAATCAATCAATTAATCAAGCTTGCGGGCCGGGAGGCCTGCGCCCTCTTAGTAACGCGTTCCTAGTAGGTAACGCGCTACTACAAAGGACGGACAGACCCAAACCTTAAGGAGCTTCGCCCCTAAAACCGGGTGCAGTAACAGGATGGCAAGGGCGAGAGCAGAGAGGGAAGCAACCGCGAATCGTGCCGAAACGGCGCTTTCCTGGTCCGCCGCGGTGGTGTAGTGGTTACGGTACTCGGTTGCCACCCAAAAACGCGGGTTCGATCCCGCCTGCGGCGGTCGCATTTTCGATGGAGGCGAAAATGCCAGAGGCTCGTGTACTGTGTGTTGTCAGTGCACCATAAAGAACCCCTTGTGGTGTAAACTTCCGGAGCCCTCCACTACGGCCTTTCTCTCCTCTCTATCTCTTTCACTCCCTTTCACCCACCCCTACGGACGCTTAGTCGTGCACCCTACATGGGCTGCAGATATTAGCGTCCTTTCCTAACCGAACCACAATCACCATCGCTGCCATAGTCAGCAATGATGATGCTCGTGGTTCGGTTAGGAAAGGACGATAATTTCTGCAGCCCATGTAGGGAGCACGGCTTAGCGTCCGTGGGGGTGGGGGAAAGGGAGTGAAAGAGATAGAGAGGAGAGAAAGGCCGTAGTGGAGGGCTCCGGACGTTTACACCACAAGGGGTTCTTTATGGTGCACTGACAACACACAGTACACGAGCCTCCTGCATTTTCGCCTCCATCGAAAATGCGACCGCCGCGGCTGGGATCGCAGTCGGATACGTCCGATCCGGCTGTTCAGCACCCTCTCCTTCGCCGCTTTCCTACTCTCTCCCGTCGGCTAGCGCGCGTGCCTGCTTCACGGTCGGGGAAGGAAAGTACCCTATACGTAGCGCCTCATGGCGTACATAGAGGGTAAATTGGCTTCCTTTCCTTAAGCGAACCACATTCATCATCATCATCATCATCATCATCATCATCATCAGGGCAGAAGCAGAAGCGACCGCAAATTGTACCAGCTGCCGAAACGACGCTTTTCGGAAGCGCGCCGCATTGCGTCCTGTCCCAGCTTAGGAGGCCTACAGCAGAAATTCAAGCCAGCTCCATGCTGCCATAACTGTTTTGTAGCAGCGAAGATGGTGGAGCATTGGGGTTTGGTTTAGGGTTCCGAGGGCCAAGCGCGGCTCCGGGTTGAACTGGTTACTTAGCACAAACACTTTTCACACAGGATTGAGAAGGGACACGTTTGTTTCCTTGCTTGTTTCGTTCGTTCTTTTTTAAATTACCCTTCGGATAACCACTGCCATGCAGAGGCGCCCTTATTTTGTCCGCTTGTCATTACCTGTTGACAACACCTGTGCCTTCACCATGCGTAGATGCTCTTGTTTCTCTCTCTCTTTCGTTCTTTCTTTCTCCGATTACCATGTAATTGAAATGCAGCTGTACCTGAGGGCATGGAGTTTCCTACTAAAATACTAGAGGGAAAACTGGAGCTGCGATCGTGAAACTGCCATGGGAATGATAGGTATGACATGGATTTGTCTAATATTCGTGCCTGTGGCTTCAAACGTATTGGTGGATTTGTTTATTCCTATTTTTGAGCTTCAGTGACGCAAGCGACGTTACTACCCTTTTATTGCGATTGCAATATTATGGACAGTCTCGGCTGTTTTTCGCCGTCCCCGTCGCCGCCGTCATGGACCGTACATACATAAGTATATATATATATATATATATAAGTCCCAAAGAAAAATAATTCTGATAAATCCTTCCGAAGCGCGGAATCGAACCAGGAACCTCTCACTCCGCAGCGCGTGAGGCTAACCACAACGCCACAAAGAGCAGTCCATTCAGGGTGCTAACGGAGAGCCTTATATACCTTTTTTTTCGTGGGCGCCGCATATTGCTTAGCGGGCGCCGCCATTTCTCGTCTGGCAACCCATCTGGCTTGTGCGAAGCTCCGAATTTGCATGGTAAGTATACGTGCGGCTGCAGTCTTAGTCGTTTTTTAAGTGTTTACGCGCTGAATTTCGATTGAAGTGACGCGGATTGTTTAGAGAAGGAGTCTGTGAGACGTTTCGACAAGGTTTAAGCCGTTGAGGGTCAATTGTATTATTATACGGTGCCGCGAACGAGTCCGACTTGGCCGATGCAATATATATACAGCACTGACTTTCTGCTCGAAGAACTGGCAATGTTTTCAACTCCTTCTTTTCCGGAAAGAGCAGCAACACTTCGAGGGCACAGTGAATTTTTTTCTCAAGCTGTAATCATCCTCTTTTCTAACACGACTTTGTTTACGCCACGCCGTCGCATCGGCTACCGCTCTTACATGAAGCCGTGCGTTGACGCTTAGTGGTTAGTTCCATTTCGTAGCACGGACTGCTTTTGTTTGCTGCCTTCAAACTGTTGCCTAGATTGTTTTTCAACTCTGGAGGAGTGACCGGTTCTTACTCACTCGTTTATTTCCTACAGGTGTGCACTTGAATACAGCTGTTTGCAGCTGGTACATCAAACGACGCTGACCTGCCTGCGCGTTTCCTTTTTCTTTGAGAATCGCGATGTTTGAGTGGCTCTCGGCGCGTTAAAATGGCTGGAGTTTCTGCTGACAGTGAAGCAAACAGTGCACCCGATGTTCCGCAGTGCGTGCCCGTGTTGGGGCCTACGATCAGCCTCGGAGGTGAGTGGTAGTGTGCGTGTGTTTTCAACCGAATGTACCGTTGTAATATTCTCCCGGCAGATCGTGAAACTAAGCTGCGGATTACCAATTCAAGAAACACTACAAGATCATTACAGCGTGGTTTTCCGTTTTGTTTACAATGCACCGGTCTCCTACGATACACCCAGCCGTTTTGCGGAAATCGTAACCTGAGCTTGATGCCGCCGCTGCCTTTTATGCAGGTGTGTTATGTAGGCGCCAACTCTTGCTTCACTATTCGTCGCCGCGGTACTTTGACCTGCGATAGATAGAGATGTTACATGGGACTGTTTGTTTATCGGAGAAATGTTATTGTTTGAATAGCTGTAGGCTACGTACCTTCCGTTCATAGCCGAGGTTGAGCATCGGCGTCGAGGTCATTTCGCTTCGTTCGCCAGAAAAGAAGTGCTCTGAACAAACCCGAGAACTCGCGGAAGGTACAAAGTTTTTCCTATTTAAGCTTGTAATCCATAAACGCCGCTGCTCCTCGTCAACAGGAAAACGATGCAACTTGAAGAGTCCGCAGCCACAAAGACTGCGCGCTTGGTGATGCGCATCACATGTTTCTTCCGACAGCAGTTTTCTTTTTCTGTAGTTGTTACTACACCCAAAAACAGCACAGTGGTTCCCTGTTGACCTATTACTGGCCGACATTGCAATGAAAGAGAAAAATATCCGCAGGTTGATCTAAAACACGCAAAAATTGCTCCACAACGACACACATCCCAGCATTAACACACGCACTCCAAGCCGGCTCGCACGAGCCAGTAAGGAGGAAAGCGCTGTTGCCAGACCTGTCCTCCTCGCCCGATGCAACGGTCTATACACACCCTTTACCGCTGGCAATACTCAGAGACGGCAGGCGCTTATAAGCGTTTCTTCACTACCAGCTAGATGGCGCGAGAAGCGCAACGGGTTTCAAGCTGCCCCCACGCTCCTCGCGTTGCAGTCCCCTTTGTTGCTATCGCATTCACTGCTTCGCCCTTGCGGCGAAACTGTGACTTTTTTTTTTCTTACGCGACGAAGGCAGCGTCTGTAGTGTACGCTTTACTGGCTTCATTGCTACAGATCATCAGACGGTCGCATGTACCAAAGTCGTTTGCAATGATGAGGTGATTGATTGATTGATTGATTGATTGCGGCTCGGTTAGCAAAGGACGCTAATTTCTGAAGCCCATGCAGAGAGCGCGGCTAAGCATCCGTGGGTGTGGGGAAAAGGAGGGAGAGTGAAAGAGAAGAGAGAGACCGTAGTAGAGGGCACGGATATTTAGACGACGCGGTGCCATGCAGTTTCGTTGTTGTGTTTGTTGATGGATGGCTACACATATTTGCAGCGGTATTAGAGGCGGAGCATCTCTTGCTCGCGGGTATGTCACGCGTCCGGCGTCCGCACACACACTACGAATGCGCGACTCTCCTCTCCCTTCCCTCTCTCTAACAGCTGCAGCAATAAATAAAGCGCGTAGAGAGAGCGCGCGCGCGGCTTCCGTCCGCACTCACACTACGCATGCACGACTCTCCTCTCCCTTCCCTCTCCAACAGCTGCTGCAATAAATAAAGCGGGTAGAGAGCGCGCGCACGCTTCGCTTCAGTAGAATCTCCTCCATCTCCGATGAAAGAATTTGGTGGTGTTGTGTGATAGAAGCAACAGTTCCGTCAATGAGTGGGTTGACGCAAGTACGCATCAGCATCAACCCACACTCTGACAACGGTCACGCGATGCGTGGTAACGAACCAAGTTAACAACGTGAAAACACGCAAGGTTCACCGCGAGGTTCACCGCAAACGCAACACCGAGAACACTGCAAACCTGTAAACACCGCCGTTAAATGCACCGTTGAAAATCCGAGCGATGCTCCGCATCACCCCATGGAGATGGAGTAATTTATTTTACCCAACTTTACAAATATTCGCGCTGCGTCTAGCGAGCTTTATCGATGCGGTTTTGCTGTATTTTTCTTTTCTTTTGTATCAGATGCAATAGCGGGAATCTGTAACCGAAGGGTCGCTTTCACGGCTGACGTACATCCCTTGTCAGAAGGCTGTTCGTATATCCTGTACTACGGCGTTTGAATTCCGCTGTCTGATTAATTGAACGCCGACGGAACGCGCCAAGCAGGCGCACGGTTATCGTGCGTAATGGACGCCCAATGGGCGATGTGCAGGCGCGCCTGCGGACGAAGCTGAAGAAGTCGGCTCAAATCAGAGCTCATGCGCAGTTTCTGACGGAGTTTAAGGGCACGGTTGTTTACTTAACCACGGCCTGCCTGGACGCGCACGTTCGATAGGGAGCGAACGCGCGCGTGCAGACAGGCCGTGATTTAACATCACATTTTTAAATGCGTTTTGAGTCTATCTATCTATCTATCTATCTATCTATCTATCTATCTATCTATCTATCTATCTATCTATCTATCTATCTATCCGCCTACGACTTTGTGCTCTGCTGTGCTGCCCGTTTCCTTCATGGGATGTATACGAAAATTGCTTTGGCACAACATAACTGCATGACGAACGTAAATGACAGGTCAAAACATGAAAATCATGACATGCATGTCATGAGCGGCATGATTTACATGCCACGGTCTTGGTGCTCTTGCGGCCGTTTCGTTAACTTCATGTGTCCCAAAAACGGTATAGCGAGAGAACAATGCAGATTCATTTTACGTTCGTGAAGCGTGCTTCGCATTTGTTCGATTCCCACTGCACGTGGAATCTGCTGTCTTTTTCACAAAACCAACCACCAAGCGATGGGCGATACTGTGGCCTTCTACGGCCTCGCGCAGGGGCTTGACCCATGCATATAGTTTGTAAAAATACAGTGGAGCTCTTGCCCAGCACTAAAAGAAGCGAGCGAAAACCTGTTTGTTATATATAGCAGACACATCTACCTTTTACATACTTGAAGATCTCAGCACGTCACTTACAAGAGCAATAATACTTATTTTAAGTTCGAACACAACTACATCTGGACGTTAAAGCTGTATGGACGCTGCTAAGTCTGGGCACGAGCAGAAGAGGCAACATTGCTATATCGCAAAATATTGCTAAATTTCTGAGCGTTCTGTATTTTTCTAACCCTTGGAAACGCCGCTAGTACCTGCGCACGTACATAGTTATTCCAAAGTCTTCCGTTTTAGTGCAATACTTTGTCGTAAGCGACCTATTTTTTTTTTTGAAGTCGCAAAGCGATATGAAGCCAGAAGAATGAAGACTAGGCAAAGCCATGCCATACCCATCATTCCCAAGCTGGATCAACTGCCTTGTTTGAAACTCCCACAAACACTAGCGCCACATTTCCCTCTAGTATTTTAGAAGGAAACTCTACGGCTGAGGGGAGGCCACAAGTTCGAGCTAAATCTTTCTACACTTTGTCGCAGATTGACCTTTGCATAATCACTGTCATGTTCAGCATTTATCGCGCATTCAACTTTGCATAATTACTATTATGTACTAGTCGATCAGGCGGGAGGTAATAAAGAATTGCTCACGGAAATGCCGCGAATCGGGCTTCATAAAAACACCACCAATTAGCTTTGGGTGCAGGGCAGGAGCGGTACTCCTGCTTCCCGCGTGAGACCCGCAAAGATCCACCAAAAACGACTTCGGTGTGAAACGAAGAAACCCGCCGAGCAAATGCAGGGAATATTGCGCGATAAAACGCGGGCGCTCTCAAGTCATTGCACGGAGCGTTCCTTATAGGTTGGACAAGGTGTAGGTTGGACAAGCAGTTAGGATGCACTCAAAAAGAGACTTACAGAGTAGAGCTATGACTTCTCTGAGAATAATGCTGGGCACCCTGCCTTACACTGCATGGACTGAGGCTGCGTACCTATGATGAAAGGGACGATGATAGTGAGCGAGCAAAAGGAGAGCTATCAAGAAAAATTATAGATGCTGTATAGATTGTCAGGCAGAAGGAAAACTGTCTAAGTTGAATAGGATGGATTTGCAGGCTAGTTGGTCAAGCATCTTGGAAAAAACAGCGCGAACACAAGGACGATAGAAAAAAGGAACACACACGACACCACGGAGCGCTCCGTGGTGTCGTGTGTGTTCCTTTTTTCTATCGTCCTTGTGTTCGCGCTGTTTTTTCCAAGATGTCTAAGTTGCCGATGGGTCGTTCTCGCTGTGAAAAAACATTTAGATGGGAATATGAGGGAATCTTACATCTTTTCCAGGCTCATTTATGTTTTATTTATTTATTTATTTATTTATTTATTTATTTATTTATTTATTTATTTACTTACTTACAATTCCTTACAAGCCCACTGAAGGCCATTGAGAAAGCGGGCAGAGACTGGTGCCGAAACTGAACCACTTTTCTGCGAGGAGCCCGTCCAATCAAATTTACAGAAGTGTAAGAATGGCTAGATAATAGTAGCGAGGCCATCTACCAAACAGCAATCGTAATGTTTCCCGCATTTTATTCCAATTATTTCACCGTCAAGTAACAACATCGCAAGCGACCATGCATTGCATTCGAAAAAAAGCGCAATTTTCGCGTTGCCATATTTAGCCAGGGAGGCCAATTTTGCCAGGGAAGGGAAACTTTGGCCAGGGAAGGCACGCTATGTGGTCTCTTTATTCTCTATTCCAATGGCCTTATTGGAAGATGTTAGCTGAAAACGCAAGTAGGATACCGAGCTTCTGTCGCTTTCCTTGCTCTATGCTATCACCTGCATTCTTACGTAAATATAAAACAAAAGTTCTCGAAAACCCACAAAATCAGCGATGGCTCTTCACGGTTGCTTGTGCAGGCTGAGCATCGATGCATTTGGCTCCATGCATTGCATGCATCCCGTAGTGCGCGTAGTTCTCGGCCCTTGGTCTTCCAGTATGCGCCACAAGCGCTTGAGTTCGATGCAGCCCATGCCAATCTCGAAAGATGTAAAATAATCATATAATATGTCACCATACCGCCCATAAAAACAACTGTCATAGTGAGTGTCGAAGCCGCCATAACAGACCGTTCATTTACCTCATCCTCCCGCGACAACACTGGCGCATGTGAAACGCCGTTATAACGTCGACGATTGCAGAAAACAGTTCTCTTGCATCGTAAGGTGCTGCTAGTTTAATTAAAGACCATGCCAACGTATTTCATAATACGGCAGCATCAGACTTTAACTAAATGTCCAAAACTAGGGCGAGCGGTCCTCGTGAATCATTGGATAGTTGCTAAAGAGCAGAAGAGTATTATACCTATCGCCTGCGAATTCTCCAACCCATTTCAACATCTCACCAGATAAACGCAAAGTTGCAGATGCATGAGATCTACGGGTGATGGTTCAATCAACAAATTTTGTTCTTGGAACGCACGTTACGCGGGTGCTCTCTTCACGTTCATCCTGCATATCGGACAGCGAACACGGTCCGACCAGAGTGGACGACGTGGCGGTGCCCTATGCTGTTTCGATAAACATGTCTACTGCCCCGTATACCAGGGTGCTTTGCAGATCTGGTTATCATCCCGTATGAAGACAATAACTGAATATTTAATATTTGAGCAAGGGGATTGCATGAAGGAAGTATGGGAACATTTAAAAAATTGTCTCTCTTCTCCGTACTGTTGTCAGTATATCCTCGCCTCAAACGGAGAGACACTTGCTCATGGTTATGTTCCGACAACGTTGAACGGTGGACATTTTACGACGTGCTCTGGGAAGATGCGGCAGGCATCTTTCGCTCATCGTCGCCGCCTATACATGGATCCTATAGTCGTAGCACGCCATCCATTTGCGCATATCTACGAAGAGCCATCAACGAGCAAGCGCGGCAGTTTCGAACGGTGTCGTGCCTGACCAGAGGTGCGTTAGGGGCTTTTCAACCACTTAATAAAAGTTTCTACTCCCTCTCCACACATGAGGCAGACCCGTCCTTCCGCCACAGAGCAAGCTCAATGGGCTTGGTTACTCCGAATGGGACAGTCTCACGGAGGAAATCTTCGATGGTCGAGCACTTTAATCCAATAAGTCGATATTTAAAATCAGCGACGCTTCCCTTTGAAAAATGCGCTCTTCATTTCCCTCCGTTTCCTTGCTTTCGCTGTTTGGGGCGCAATCGGTCAAGGCAGCGCGCACTCTCCCTCCATAAGAGCAGCCTCTCCCTGTACAGATGTATGCTGGGAAGAGATTGTCCTAAAGGGCGAGGAAGAACACTACAAGAAGTTAAGGCAGCGTTTTGGTGCGTTGTCGCCGTCTATTCTACGTAAGAATAAATGTCGAGAAAATTGGCTGCCAACCAGAGAAAGCCTGTATGCTTTCAAGAATAGGCTGTAGGTACAGAACAGCAGTGGTGCTGGCTCAAGGCACAGTAGTCGACTGCTGCTTGTGAGGACCTGCAGCTGGTTCGCAAGGAGGTAGAAAGCGTTCACACAGTAGGGCGTCATTGCCCTAAATTGTTCACACTTATTTTGGACACGCAAGCACACGCAACTGATGTCACAGGTTTGTGCCACTGGGACAGCTAACGCAGTTCTCCAGCAGCAGTTTGGAATTGCCCTAAATCGTTCAAGCTTTCCTTAAACATCTAGCATGTCAACGCAGCGACAGTTGTCATCTTTGTCATATTTGTCGTGCGTATTATGTTGAAGGCAGACAGACAGACGGACGGGCAGACAGACAGACACATGTTATTCCACATTTCACATCTTACAAAGAAACCAAATGCCAGCACTGGACCAAACAGCTGTTTTCCAGCAGCTTGACAGCGGCTCTGGACCTGATTACATCTGGCTGCGAAAATTACAACCAAAATACACGTATATGACATCTGATATTGATTGCAAGAGCAGCATGAATATTTATCAACAATGAAATTTACCACCTGAATTTGATTTACAAAAGTACAGTAGAGTGATATCACAAATGATTATTCGTAGCAATGCACATTAGTCATTCCCATCAAAGAGGCGAGTTTAGCATGCGCCGAATAACACTCCATGATAAGCAAGGTATAAAAAAAGTAAACACATACCAAGAAAACCATAAGAACATGAAGCTATAAAGCGACAGACTCAACCACAGGTACACTTAAAACACAGGGCACTTTTCATACAGTGAGATTACAATAAAATGCTATGCACACAGCAACCATTGGAAGCACATGTATGTGTTTCTTCACAATTAGTATATAGTTCTTTGAATTTCTGCCGGGTAAGTGTGTGTATATCTATATTGCTTATTTAATTATTGAGTAGCGTTGGCATTTTACATTATAATCTACTACGCCCTTGTTGAATACGTGAAAAAGAACCGCCCAAGTTTCGTGATTTCTGATGTCGTGCTGAACTTCACTAGGTTTATTTAGCTTACAAAGATTTAGAAACTTTGTTTTATTTCGTCTTGCGCTAGTCACGTACTTTACTGAGATGTCGAAATCATACAGCTTAAAATGCGAATAACATTGAGTGATGAAAGCAAATGTCCCGTGTGAGCGTCATGCTCAATGTGAGCAACGTGGCGCAGAGCTATTTTTTTTTTCTTGCGAGACGGCTAACCGAATAAAATTTCTTTACACGTCGTTCCCCACACAAGGCTGCAGTACTTTGCATGGAAGCAAATATGGAAGTGCAGAGCAGTAGCTTTATTTCTTTGGGAAGAGTGTCTCGCATTTGCAAAGTACACCAAAAGCTTTAGCCATATTTAGTATGAACCGTTCAACACTCATGTCATCTCAATTTAGATGCTGATGGAAGCTGGTGCCCAATGTTAAATTTTAACACTAGTTGCAAAATCATTTATTTTATTTCGAAGAAAGATTTCAAAATCACAATGTAAACGTTTTTGCGCAGGAGCGAACAGCGCCGGCTTTGTATTTTTGTACGTTCCTGTCTAATGAATTAGCTTGTTACCACAAAAATAGGTTACGCAATACAGTGTCCCCTACATGTGCCAGCTTTTCTGTGTAATTAAACTGCAAGAAAATGGCCTGGCTTCATCGCTAATGCGTACAAGCTCATTGTCATGTGAGGTTCGAGAGGGAGATATGCTGGGAATGCGGGTGTTCCCGTCGGAGTGATGAGGCTGGTTGTGCGTTCGTGACGGTACTTTATACGTTAAAGGCACACACACACACACACACTGACAACGGATTCAAAGACTTACAATGCGAGCGCGCAGCATATAAGCGTCCCGATTACAGGGGAGAGAGTGCAGTCAAACAGTCTCGGCCAACACGGGCTCACCCACTGGCGGCGCAGAAGACGTGCAGACGAGGTAGCATTGTCAGGCGACGAGCGTGCTGGAGAACGCCGAGGAGACGAGCGAGCGATGGCATGAGGAATGTTGCAGGGGCCAGTGCAACCTTGAAACAAGCGACGTGAAAGGGGGGACATACTAGCGGCCACGTGTTGCCCGGACCTCCAACTCGTGGACCGCTGGTAGATTTTCGACACTCGGGCCCGGGCACCCGACTATGTCGAACGCTGCAGTTGGTTGGTTGGTTGATCCTTGGGTACCTTGGCGCAACCCACTCTGGGGGATCGGCCATGAACCGGAAAAGTGATTTGTATGGAAGAGAACTAGTAATAAAAAAAATACGAAAATTGTAATACAAATTTGATAATCAAATTTAGGTTAAACGAATAGTTTTATGCGCTGACTCAAGGTATATAATTATTAAAAAAAAGGAAGTGAATGCTAAGGAGATTGGTTGTCACGTGCTCCGATCATGATTAAAATATATAAGATAAAAAGTTACAGTTTCGCCACAAGGGCGAAGCAATGAATGTGATATCAAGAAACTGCAATGCTATACCAAGTGAGGCTCGCTGCTTCAGGAGCAATATTAATTGCACGAAACATGCGCTTGCTAAGTGAGCGTCTCCCGTGGGCCGTGCTGGTACGACGGGCTTTATACGTTGTGTGTCACAAAGCTACATATACAAAGCTAGGGGAGGCCGCTAAATGAACAAACAGAAGATGCGCGCGAACTACCAAGTGAAGCACGCACGAAACGAACGCACAGATGTACACCGAACGAACGCGAATAAGCTGGATACTCTCAGTTTGAACCAACGCTTTGGTTTGAACAGCGCTCCTGTTGCAAAGGCGGCTGCCCGGCGCGCTCCTAGCGCCATCTCACCGGTAATGAAGAAACGCTATAAGCGCCCGCCGTCTCTGAGTCCTGCCAGCGGTAAAGGGTGTGTTTATAAGGCTCGCCTTTAGCTCATTGAAGCGTCTGCTCTTCGTGGCGCAGATTGTTTTGTTGGGTGATTTTAACTGTGTTTTGAGTGCAAAGGACAGGTCATCTAAACGGTCAGTTCACGACGGAAGCGTTGTAATGCTGAAGCAGCTACTTGATGAATTCGAACTGGAAGACGTAGCCGAATGCATCGAGGCCGGACG
>JABSTT010003662.1:0-27312 GCA_013339685.2 Hyalomma asiaticum | reverse complement strand
CTGGACGGTCTCTGTTATCGTGGCCTCTTAAGGAGGTTCGTGGCTAAAAGTCTATGTGGCCTACAGTAGCAAAGGGCCGATGAAAAAAAGCAAAACAGTGCAATAAATGCAGCTTGTTTGAACTGCAGAGCGTTAAAGGTGATAGGAAGTTCACCATTCCACATGAACTTTTCGGATGGTATTTCTTCTGAATGTGCGTGCAACACGCTTGCACGATACAGCGAGCAGGTCATCAGGCGTTGTGCGATTTATCAACGTGTCTTGCACATATAAGACGTATAACGCTGGCGTGATGAAGAGAATCAAAAGGGACTTTGCAAGCATCACACTTTGATGATGTACGTGGCGAGATCGACAAGAGAACGTGGGCATTTGTCAGCACACAGCAAAGGATCGGATAATGTTCGGCTGTCGTTTACTCTCTGTTACACTCGGGTAAATAGATTAACTCAGATGTTAAAAAAGAAGTCCCATAGGCTGACAAGCATAATCCACATACTGGACGTGCGCACAACAGTTATGCAGGCAACAGAAGTAACTACGCCGTCCTGGCTCCGCCGCCCAGCAGCTATCATTCGTGGGTCTGGCATCCATGGCTACCTTGGCTGTCTTATTTCCTGTTTGTGCTTCCTAAATGGCTATGCAGGATGTACAGTACCGTAAACTGTTAAAGATAACACTTGCTTCTCTCGTATTGCTTGGGATTTAACTGTAAGCGGCTGTGAAAAAGATGCCCGTGGCTGCACAGGTTTGTTGAAGAGGGTCACAACTGTCAAACATAAGCTACCTTCTGCAAATCTAGGTGTCTGTTATCTTGTGAAGGAGCGAAATCCGGACATGGCCGACACGCAAGTGTACCCTTTAGCAGTGGACGTGTTTGTACTCCCTCTCCAACATTTCTTATTGACGTCCAGTTAGAAGCTTTCTTATGTCTCGTTATCCCAGGAGGAAAACATAAGAGAAAGTTTCAAGCTTAAGAGGTCGCAGTACCCCACACAAGTTCAAGAGTTCGACAGCTTCGTATTTCACTAGTTGGTGAAGTCCAGGGTTTGACGCGGTCCCGTCTGGTCAGGTGGAGGCATCGTCGAAGAGTAAAAGCGCTGACCACAAAATAAAAACAAAACAGGACGTTTCGGCACCCGCATGGGAGCCTTGTTCACGTGCCAGCGAACAAGCTAAGGCCCTCGCTGGTGAACGTAGAAGACAATTTCACAAAAGAAAAGTATCCGGGAGTGTTTACAGCATCCCTTGCGCAGGATGCGATCGGGTTTACGTGAGTGAGACTGGCAATTTCGAGCAGAGAGTGAAACAACATCGTTATGATCTTAGGGAAAAAAAAAAAAAACTTTGCATCCGATGCATTGGCGGAACACGCTGAAACGACTGGCCATGTAATCGCTACGGACAACGTTAACATTATTGATAAGGAGAAAGATTTGGCTTCCTGGCGATGCTTCCTGGCGATTTGGCGATGCTTACGCCCTCTATTGCAACGTGTATAACTAACTCTTCATACTTTCTTCTTTCACTGGGAACAAGGCTCCCGTGCGGGTGCCGAAACGTCTTGTTTTGTTCTTATTTTGTGGTCGGCGCTTTTACCCTTCACAAATAGGTATGCTTGGAACTTTTTTTACTATAGCAGTAGATCTAGCGACTAGAATACAAAAATGACTAGATTAATGTCAAAGGCATTTGAAATATCAATGCCACAGGACTATCTCTTCAACGTTTCTTGCACAGGTGACGTTCAAGAAGCTCATAGGCGACGTGACCTTCGGTCAACTGTCGCTCTTCTTCAGCCTTATTGGCTTCCTGAACCTGCTGCTCATGTGGCCAGTGCTGCTGGCGCTGTACCTGCTGCGCTTCGAGACGATCGTGTGGAGCCGCATGCCATGGGGCATGCTCGCCGGCGCCGGTGCACTTTCACTGCGTGAGTCGAAATAGTGTGCCTTCTTTGTGTGGTTAAATAGGACGCCGACGTGAGCTGTAGTAAAAAAAAAAAAAAAACTATTTCCCCTGAGATAAATCCAGAATAAAAGGCCCATGGAACGGTCAAAAGAGAGGTCTAAGGCATTCGAATTTATAAAGGCGAAAGCCTTAGGCTTCCCCAAGGAGGTTAAAAAAAAGTGCTGGAGTGGCGACGCCCTCTGAACCTTACCGCGACGGATGAAGCCGGCGTTTGCCTATGGTTCAGCCCTAAAAGCTTGCCAGAGTGTCCGGAAACCAGTGTCATTTCAAGCGTTCTTGATCTGCTAAAGTAAACTCTAGACTAATTGTAATCTAAAAGAGCGTTGTTTTGGATCACTAAAGTAAGGTAACAAATAGAAAGCCCTGAATTCTTTCTATTTGTTACCTTATTACCACCACCTGAGTAACATCTAAGGGTCTAAATAATATCTTCAATCAAGTTTAGCAAAAAGTTGGCTATAAGAGAGCATTCGCAAGCGGAGTAGTACGCATAAAATCGCAAGTTGTACTACAGTTAATAAGCTAGTATTTCGGCCAAGTCGAACTATGGTCAGTGACTAGGCTGCGAATTATTCCCCGAACAAGAAAGAAGCCTGAATGCACGCAAAGTACAACGAATCGCCTATCCCGTGAACTGACAAGCAAATGGTAAAAATGCACTTCAATGTTTTTTTTTCTTCCTCGTGCAGTCGAATAAACACTGAACTTCAATTTTTGACGGAGTAGTTTGCGGATAAGGCGCGAATTAAGCAGTGCCCCGACCGACAGACAAAAATGATGCTAAGAGCAGTGTGATCTAGCCGAAGTTAGCACAAAAATATCGATATATCTCAACTTCACTGCAGAGGCCATCTGATGCACGTGAATAGGCGAGGACATGCATTTGGACATTTTATGTTTCACCTCTTGAATTTGCTCATTTGATCAGGTAGTCACCATTCATTTTGATGGAGGCGAAATGCGAAGCTTTAAATGCATGTTAAAAAATCCCGGGTGGTTGAAATTTCAGGAGTGCTCCGCTATTGCTTGCCTCATATTCATATCGTGGCTTTGGGACGTAAAATGTCGGCAATCATTATTACCGTTCCTCATAAAGAAGCCTAATAATAAAAATAAGAAAAGCGGGGTTCTTTTGTCTTGCGCCGTTCAATATGTCAAACAGAGACCATGAAATCAAAGGAAGGTATTTTTGTGACGAACATTTTCTATTTTTGATGCTGTGATCTATCCTATTGAGGCGGCTGCATTTTCGACGGAGGCTAAATCTTGAGGTCCGTGTTCTGTTTGTTGTCAGTGCACGTTAAAGAACCACAGGTGGTCCAAGTTTCCGGAGCACTCAGCTACGGCGTCTCTCGTAATCATAGTCTGTTTTTGGGACGTGAAACCCCAGAAATCAATCAGTACATGCTATCGGAAACAGTAGGCCGATAACAAAGATTTTGGCTGCCGGCTACATCGCTTGCATTTGTTCGCAGCCAGTAATTCTCGCTCCCCTGCAGATTACGTGTTTTATCGGGTAGCCTTCGAACTCAAGGCAATTTTTTTTACATACGTATACAACATATGAAATAAACCAGATCACGAAGGGTATGCCTATTCCCTTCTTTATTGTTGGTTCAATCATGACCGGATAACAGTGAACGGATTTTAGCCTTGCCCATAACTTTGGCACAATGATAGAAGAGAGAATGTTGACGTGAATCTGCCTTCTTTTTTTTGCAGTATCAAACTTGCTGGGAAATTTCGGGATCGTCTGGACGTTCGAAATATTCCTCACATTAGGACTTGCGTTTGCCGTGCCAATCTCTGCGAGTAAGTAACCTTTCGCAAATCCCATGCTACGTCGAGCTTACACACTAATTCAAAAGCGAAACTATAAAATACGCATGTAAAGCGATTTCAGTGCGACGTTACAGTGTTAAGAAAAACGAAATGCAAAAGATTTTAGCGCAATAAAGGTTGTTTCTAGCCCCTACGTCGCTTAATTGCTTTGTGGTGTGCATCTCGAGCGCATATGTTATACACTTGGGACATTTTACAAGAACATGTTGTCGGCTTGTACGAATTATACTGTGTGCTACGCCAGTAGGTTGTTTCAGTCTTGTAATAGGCATTTCTTGCTTCTTATGCGCTGCTTCAGTTACGTGTGAATTTTTGCCGCAGTGTTCATGCCTCTCTTTCTCATCTTTTGCTATTTAATATCTGTTAGAGCTCTGCCTGAACACACTTTCTCGCATTGCGCCAACACTGATTGTCTTTGTCCATTTTCATGTTTAACTGTCGTTTATTTCTTTTGCATTGAACGACTATTCCTTCGAGAAATAAAACACCAGCATATAACTGATACGCGCAAAGCATTTCCCACATTCATCACGGCTATTGTTAATTAAATGCCCTTGAATGCAAATTCTACTGATCAGGAATGCGCTCAATCTGCGCGGACCACGAAAACCAGTCATAAGAGGCGACTACTCGCCTACGACAAACTTGAACACATTTGATAACAGAAAGCTTGAAAACGCAGATTGAATACGCGGCAAAGATGAAACGCGCAACACAGGACAAGCGCTGAACCTATTAGTAGTTAAAGGCCCATGAAAAACTGGGAATAAAACCAACTCGAGGTGGATAATTTCCGGGATATCGATAGAATGCACTTACACATTGAGCGTCTGCTGATTGCTATTTAAAGCTAGGAATGTAATAGGAGTGGAAGTAGAATCCGAAATTTTGTTGATTTTATAACGGGGTACTTTTCTTAGTTAAAAATAAGGAGGTTTAAAAAAATTCTGGAGTTGGAAGTCAAGGCCATGAAGTGAAGCCAGACCTCCGCCATCTTAAGAGGGGCACGAGAAGAAGTCATTGCGCAGCAAAACGTTTATGCCCAACGTTCTCGCCGGCGGATACTGCTCCACATGCGTCGTTGTGTTACTTGTTTTCCTCGCAAGCCTCGAGCTCTTGGCATGCATTATTAGAGATCACATCATTATTACTCTCCTAGATGCATCAATTTCATGGGGAACAACGACCTGTTATTTCACTATAAACCTAGCGCTTACATTAAGTCGGCAAAAATACTTGACGTCTAGGCGAGTACCACTTGCGAAGGCTGTGTTTTTAAGATAAAGAAGGGGCAAGTGTTGGGGCTTCACCTTTGCTGGTCAGACATTGCGAGAGCTTCCACTCCAGAACATTCCTTTTTTAAAGCTTCCTTGGTTTAAACATGTGCAAGGGCTCGGAATTAATTTCGGCCAGATTTTTTCTTCTTGCTATTGTTGCTAAGCCGTCAACTGGCAACTTGGACACAAAAGCGAAACCAGGGGACAGTGCCCAAGATAAACGAGAGAAATATACCTGCTACGCTGAGGCCTTAAACACTGACCTAAGCGATGATCTTGGGAAGAACACCAATTTCGTTAAGCTCACGTTGCCAATATCATCTCTCTCTCTCTTTTTTTTATATGGTCTCCAATCTTACACGTTGTCTGCCTCTTGTCTCCATATACGCAGTCGTAGACGTTTACATCTACGAGGTGATGTTCGAAGGCATGAAGCTGGCCGGAATCTTGCTCATCCTCATCGGTTTCATGCTCGTCCTGCTGCCGGAGGACTGGCCCGACTACCTGACCATGATTCTGCGCTATCGCCGGAGCAGCCGCCGGCGCCGCACGGTCGCCAAAAAGCCCACGCCGCAGGACACCGCCACGGGACACCGATCCCGCCTGAGGACACCGTCCGGTCGCATCAAGTAGCGCTTGGACGGGTTTGAGCTCGGGGATCTGCTCAGAGTTCAAATCCAGAACAGGCGATTAGAGCAGACGGCGCACTTCAGCGTCGACATGGCCAGTACGGTGTACGGTGGCCAGAGGACTCCGGACAGCGAAGCCCACGAGTACATATTCTAACGAGGGCGCAGTGAACAGGTGCGCGAAAACGCGGGCGTTCTCTCCGTTCGAACACAACTACGTAGACGCTGCTGCGCTGGACGCGACGGTACTATCGTTAGCGCTGTCTTGGAACATCTTCTGTGCAGTACGTGCATCGATTGTGTGACAAGAAATCGTGGGGCTGTTGTTACTGCCATAGAACTTCGCTTGAGGTGTGTTTGTTGCTGCTACAACACAATCGAGACCATATGCTGTGCTGACGTGCTGACAGTGAGCGCAGGAACTTTGCCTAGAAGAATTGTGAAGTTAAACTTGATCTGTTCGTTGATAGAATGGTACGAGAAGGGCATGCTGTGGTGAACGAGTCTGAACGTTGAATAGTCAAGCGTTTGTTATGTTATTACTGCTAGGTACTATAAGAGATAGCTGATCGTACATGGCGGCGCCACTGTTCTGCTGGAACTTTTTTTCGTTTTGCCACGCACCGCAATGCGGGCATTCAGGTAGGTAGGTTTGCAGTGAAATGTGTCTGACACGAGCACAATCAGCTTGCACTTTTGTTTGGTTACCCAAGGAGTGTTGAAAAAAAGGGATTGTCACTTTCATATCACGGAAGCTCCCACATTCCAGCAAAGTCAACCAAGCTGCGTCTTGTTCTTTCTTCCTGCAATTAACGAAATGCTGACATCGTCAAACCAGATGTATAGCAAGTTTTCTGCTGTCTTACCACTGATATTCATAATTTTTGTGCACTTTTGGAGCTCCTTGTTTGGCATTCTAGACCGTTCACTTGCAGTTTTGAGTGACTGGACGACATGCCTCATCAAAATAGTCGAACTTGCTACAAACGTTAGATACAAGATTCACGGGTATTTATTTCACCCTGCATGCACTGAGTTACGGTTTATCGGAAGAAGCATTAATGGCTCAACCAAACGTAAAATGGACGTCAACTTCAACTTAGTGAACAACAGTGAAGTGTTGGGCCAATTGACATGAAATACGTGTTGAGACAAACGGGGTGACGACCACTTCTCGACTGCTCACAATAAACGTTTATTCATTCATTCACTGCCGAGAAGAGCACTGAAATGTTGCCGAAAAGCAGGTGTGGGCAGTACGGAAGCTTACTTGCGACCGTGTTTATTCATGGGAGAAAGATCCATTCGCAAGGAAGCCTGATTGCGCCTGTGCTGACGCCTGAGGAATTCCGCCAAACCAAAACCAAAACAAAAATATTGCTACGAAGCAACCATAATCCTATAGTACGGTCGCTTCGTAGCAATATAAACATATAAAGATCGGATAGAAACGACCTGACATAGCAATATATATTGTAGCACACAGTATGTGAAAACTCTTTAATAAATTAAGTTAAAGTGGACGAACTTGTGTCCAGGAAGCAGAATGGCTTAAGCAAGCGTCCGCCTTGTCTCTCTCGAGAGCACCGTCTGCACGAGCTCCGCGCCTCGTCTTCTTTCCCATTTGAGGGGCAACTCTCGGAAGGCGCGCGACTGCTCTGCATGCACGTGCTATGATGAACGCTGTCGCTCTCCTTTGCACGTACGCCGCAAATGAGCGGGAGGGCTTCGGAACCGACCGGGGCGCGTAGTTTGAAGCCGGCTTGTGTCAATATATAAAAAAAGCGACTTTAACGTCAACGCTGGCACGTGCAGGAAGCTCAGAGGAAATTGACCGAACCAAAGAGCAGGAGCGATACGTGCACTTATCGTTTCATACATGGGCCACGAACGTTAACTTCTTTTTTTTTTTTTTTTTTTCACGCATAAACTCAATTGCAAGTGAACGTCTATCCTGTACACGCCCGTTCTTCCGCGATTTTATCAGCGCTCTCCTCCGCAAGTAACTTCAACATACACTCGGCAGAATAGTATGCTACTCACTACGTGAATGTAACTGGTGACGCCTTACGAAATGAAGGGAACGTGCTCTTTACATAGGTTAAACATAACTATCTCACGGGTTAACTCTGGATTGATAGCGTTCATGTATTTATTTTTCATAAGGCTTGTTTGTCTCACTTTCGCCATTCACTTTCATTTGTCCACTGAATGTTTGCAGAAGTGTGAACGCCGTTCACATAGCGAGATGCGTGATTGCGTTACACTCATCATGGCTGAAATAAAGACTGCAAGACAGGTACGTGGAATAAACAAGCCTTCTGGTATTTTTGTCACGGTGAATACCAAACCACATAAAAAAAAGGAACAATAACTCAGCATAATTTATTAGCGCAAGCACGAATAGTAGTGGCTCAGGCAGTTATGACAAGTTAAGAATAAAACACAATGAAAATGAGCTGCTTTATAACAAGCGTTCATTCTAATGCTTATAATATGCGAGCAGGCATGTTATCCGGGCCAGGTGAGGACGCATGCACTCGCTTGTTATGTGAACTGGAGGCACAAAAAGCTATCCTAATCGTAAACGGTTGAGTAAAAGGTGACCTAAGGTATCTTTATGGTGTCGAACACTTCTTCATACATATTTACACTACAATATTGCCTGCTATGGCATCAGAAACTCATGCACGGACACTGACACTTGACACTGGCAATGAAATGAGCTCTCAGCCTCACGCGGCGCGCTTCTCTCCGCGTTTCGCTTTCTAAGTAACTAAACGTCTTTTGATCATGCGTGCTTTAATGGCCACCAGCTTCTCACATCACCGGCTCATCGCACCCTCTCGATGACGGAAAAGGTGTGACACGTAGTAACGCCTACTTCAACGCGTTTTAAAATGCATTAACTCTTTTTACACCGTCACCAATAGGGACAAATTTAATTCAGTATTCTAAGGTACGTGCGTCTATCTTGCATGGGAAAAGATAAGTGGCATAGCTAGTACATCCATGATAGAAAGGTCTGTACTCTCTTCGTTTCTAAGATTTGCTATGGGGTCATTAGTATGCAATGCTTGCTACAGTGGGCTACTTTTACATTTGTCACTGTGTGCAGAACCAATGAACAGCAACGGTGAGTATCGAAGGTATTCAAGGCCGCTTCGCGTGGGATGCTCATCGACATGAACACCGAAGGGCAAGCTCCCTTCTTTCACAAAGCTTGCTGAGAAAAGCAAAAATTGTTCAGCCTCATACAACTTGCCTGCCGGCACGAGGATGATGACTGCGTATTTCCCTGCGAGAGTGCTTCCTAGTACAAAGTAATGATTGGTCGATTTGTGGGGTTTAACGTCCCAAAACCAGCTGTGATTATGAGAGACCCCGTATAGTGGAGGTCTCCGGAAATTTCGACCACCTGGGGTTCTTTAACGTGCACTGACATCGCACAGCACAGGGGCCTTAACACTTCGCCTCCATCGAAATGCAGCCGCCGCGGCCGGGATTCGATCCCGCGACCTTCGGATCAGCAGCCGAGTGCCATAACCACAATGACCACCGTGGCGGGGCTCCTAGCACAAAGTGATTCTTTCTCTTGTGCCAAAGTGATCTTTCAGTTTCTTTCATGTTGATTGATGCGAAGGCCGGTTGCGTCACTCTGCCGTCGCAAAATGGGAAAATTCGCTTGTCATTTTATGGCACTAGCCTCAATCCAGCTGAGTTTATTGTCGGTATAAAAATACCTTCTGCGGTTTTATTGCGTGGGGATTGAATCTCGACTTAAGCTGTGGAATGTGCGCGTTAGTTTACTGTGGGCAACGGGATGACGACGAGCTGTGGAAACTAAAGCAAGCCTCAGATGATGGGGACAGTGCTAAAAGCAAGGCAGTTCTTGTCTTTTGCAACTCTGCGCACTCCTAATTTTTAGTTGTCTTAGTTATATTCAAGGACAACTGATTTATAGGTATTAGAATCAGCAAGCCACAGGCTACTTCATTTGGCTTGAATGGAAAACCTTAAAGTGTTTCTTAAGCATGAATACCTTGAATGAGAGTGCTTCATTAGAAATTGCACTCAAACACGCACAAAATCGAGACGTGTCGTATGTCATGAAGTTCATACCATACGTTTGTTAGCGCATCTTTTATTTTCGCCTTGTAGCTCATCTCACTAGGGAAAACAACGCACCGAGTATCGCGACGTATCCGGTTAATGAATCAAATCTGCAGTTACATCAAAGATGGTTTCACGTGCGGGAGGGATTTTATTTGAATTGATTTGTAAACGCCGGCACCCATTCCCGTCCCTGGATTACTGGCAGCTTGCAGCCACATGGTCTCCATTATGCCCCGTTTGTAAGTGAAAATTGCGTGCCACTGTGCTCCAGAGGTACGTCAGGCTTTCAATACGTAAAGAGGTAGATGAAGTCCAGCACAGCTGAAACACGCGTGAAAACTCCCGGTCTGTGCGGAGCTGCGCAAGATATTCCCCAGGATGTGATTCCCGCCAAGACCCAGGATCCGTCGTCTCTCACACACTGCAGGGGACCTCCGGAGTCGCCCTGTGAAGGGAATGCTTCATGTTAACCTTTAGGCAGCCAAACGTGGTGCGGCATAGTTAAATGAAAAGAAATAATCTGTTACACGCTACCTTTACGAGAACTGTCATAGCCTACGGAGCGTTTGGATTAGAACACAGCGTTCGTACAGTACACGTGTATTACCTGAATGCGTTGTTATAATAGCTGAACACAAACAATAATCAAACATTAGCCCATTGCTAGCCAGAATTACCCAACATTAGCCATTTCTAGTATTGTGCGAGTAAACACGGTGGACTTGCCACAAACAATACCCTTTCTTAAAATAAAAGTAATGTGCATTTCTGTATTTCATCTTGATTAAAGATTTGTATAATAGCTGGTACGTTCTACTTGTGTATCAACTGCAAGGTCACCCGCGTGGGTAGCTCAGCAGGCTAGGTATCGTGCTGCTAAGCTCGAGGACAAAGGTTCGACTCCTGGCCGTAGCGGCCGCGTTTCGATAGGCGCGAAATGCAGAACGCGCAATTTATTAGGTTTAGGTGTACGTTAAAGGAACCGCGGTTGGTGTAAAGCCATTATCACATTGCTCTTTTGGACCGTAGAGTTCCATGAACAACTGTGTGTTAATAAAAGTGCAGCTACGAGGATATTTCAATGCGGACGCAATAATTGATCGAAAGCTGCTTCTGAAGCTCCGATGAACTCAACATGAAATGCATAATATGCCTACGTGCCTACCATTAAAAAGTTGCTTGAAACACATGTGGTCGCGATCTGTGCTGGTCAAAAAGCATATATAATAAAGCTATGTTCTTCGCATTTAGCAGGGTTTAATAATAACAATTCTTGGGGTTTTACGTCCCAAAACCGCGATATGATTGTGAGAGACACCTTAGTGGAGTGCTCCGGAAACTGGTGTTCGACCACCTCGTGTTCTTTAACGTGCACTGACAACGCACAACACATTGCCCTCTGGCATTTCGCCGCTGGCGCATTTAGCAGGGTTTAGTGATGCAAATTGTAATACGAATATACGTGATCGTCACAGATGCAAGACGCCATAAGCTTTCTAATAGGAGTTGACTCACCTTGCATGGTCCCCTGCCGCCTTCGTCGTAGCCAGCGCAGAACATTCTGCCTGTCACGTTGTTTACATCTTCGTAAGCTTTTCGGCAGTCGTCGTCTTTCCAGACCTCAAGGTTGGTCTTCTGCAGAACATCCGTCGTTGATCCATCTTTGAAAGCATTACGAAACTCGTAAGGGCGCCGATAACGGAGTATATATCTATTCATATTGTGGCTGCTTCGGAAGGTAAACTGCAGGTAACATTTCATGTTATGCGACAAATGGTCAGCAAAGATGTATCAAGTTAGCCCGAGTAAAACGTATTTCTGCAACAGCAAAGAGTAAAACGTTATTTGGATAGAAGGTGTCGTAATGTCGTAATCTCAAAGGTAAGAGAGAGATAGAAAGATGGTTGGCAACACCATTCCGAGGATGCAGCACCTGCTCGCTCTGACGTAATTGTTTATGACAATATTTACGCGAGCGTTCTTAATAGATGATCATTAAGTATGGACAGCACTGGAATATAACCAAATTTAAGGCTAATATGAGCGAACTTAGGTTAAGGTTTCCAAGAAACAACAACACCAGTGCAATAGGAGGTCTTTCGAAACTGGTACTATGAATTAGCTGAGCGTTTACACGAAATTTAAGCACTGACGTTGTTTCTTATTTGTCGTCATAATTAACATTCCGCGATATAAACAAGGTTTGGCTAAGTTTAATCGATTTTGTGTAAGTTCTTAGTGAAGCTTTAAAAATGCAAGCTTATAGAATAGCACCTAAAGGTACACAGAAAGGAGCTTGAGGCTATTAAATCATTGTAGTAAGAAAGGTGCCTTTTTGTGTTGTATGTTGTAACCCACACATGAAAATTTATTAGTCGCTTGTTCTAGGCAAACAGGTTAAGGGTGGTATAGTTTTCGAAGACACCTATTTTACCGGAGCATATGCCTAACTCGAAACATCTATTTTTTGAGCGAACAAGAAATGTTGCTCGCTGAGGACTCTGAACTTGCGTGATCATGTTAGGTCATCAAGTGCGCGGGGAACAAACCACGACGGTACATGTGCAGTCTGTCCAAAAGCAAGGTCGCGTATAGCCCTGTTAAGGTAAAACATTGTATTTTGCACTCACCTATTCTTGGGTAGCCCCAACCCGTTATGACACAAGATTGCCCAGCGAAATCGTCGGACGGCTTCGGCAGACAAATTGGGCTGAGGTAGTCGTCAAGAGCCATATCGAGTGGCATATCGAGCCTCACCAGAGCAACGTCATAATCTACGGTACTTTCGCTGAAGTACGGGTGCTTTATAATCTGGAAAAGATAACAATAACTAATAAAGTGGCGGCGATATAAAAGCTGAGCTGTGGTACAGGAAGATACTTTATATGCCAAAGACAGGCAGTATGAATGGCTCACCTCAGACACGTAGTAATATTTTTCCGTCAGTTCCTTCCGAAACAAGTGATCCTTGCCCACATAGACCTTGTAAAAGAACGGCGAGTATCTGAAGTAAAAATACGGCGTAAAACAAACAGCACGTTCTCAGATAGACGATCAAAAACAAAATCGTACGCGATAGTTTATGCAGTGCAGTGGTAATCAGGAAGCCGCAAGAAATGCACGCATTAGTGACATTAGTGCTGTGTTCGTACGATGCACGGCATGGAAGATGACAGAAAGTATTCTTTGATATGTTGGAAAACGACCTGTGTATGCAACAGGAAGTAATGTTGAAAGCGATATGTTGGCTTTACGCTTCAAACTGAGACAGATGCGCCTTCTCTGGAACCCTTGGCACCTTTGAGAGCAACCATTTGTCGCTAATGTAGCCCATTTGCTTCGTCAACCTAATTAGTACAAGTTCAGCGCTGCAAAAACGCGTTGAACAGTCGTAAAACCAAAGAATATTCAACCTAGAAGGTCTATTCCGTTCTTGTTTGCCGCAAGGAAATTTTGCAAGCTTCACTTGATCACATCACTATGTGACTTCACTTGTCATCTTTGTCGCCCGAGTACTGATGAAGGAGCAGGTACAACACGTCTTCATTAGCGACGTTTACATCTTGGCTAAGATGTAAACATCACTAACGAGACCCGTAAGATGTTCAAGTGTCTTGATTTTGCGTAGCAGCGAATGTTACGCATTCTTTCTTTGTATATTGCGTTTAGAAGCAACGACACGTTGTCGCCTGTTGTTTAATCAGTAGTCTTTATGAGCCGAACAAAATCGGGCAGTGATGTCCCCAGGAGAATGTTGCGCTGGCAAAGCCTGAAATTTTTTTTCTTTTAGTACGGTGCCACTGCATTTCAGGCAACATCCAGTAGTGACACGCGATATGAAGCACAGGCTCACTTCATGCAGTGGGCAGCGGTGAGGATCCAGTACTCGTCAATAATGACGCCGCCGCACTGGTGACTGCTGAACACCTGCACTGACACTTGCCATGGAAACTCCAAGGGTCCGGCGTCACTGCCTCCGACGATGCGTTCGGTGTCGTACAGGAGGTTCCGGTGGCCACACTGCACCGCCAACGCTTTGACCACAGAAAGATTGAGACGTTATCACACGCCACGTACGTTTGGTTATTAGGATTCGAAAGCAATCAAAAAGTCGTTCCAAATTCACGTCTTTCGTTCGTAATAAGCGTTCACTACTGGTGAACATCGTTGAGTAATACAGTGCTCAGTACCTGCATGCACTAATAGGGTGATTGAAGTACACAATTACGAGCAGGTTGATCTAGTTATCATATAAATATTTTACATATGCGGCAGTCGAAAATGAAATTGCTACAAGTGTATTTTCTTATAAGGCGTATTTGCAACCGTCTGCTGCATCTGTACGAGTAATAATACGCAAAGTGTCACCATATGTAGGATTTTGACTCGGGCTCCTTGGTACATGTTCAACTGAGGGCAGTATCGTCTATTGTTTTCCTTTCTGTTAGCGCTCGTTCTGTCTTCTGTGTCCCTTTGTGTCGTCGTTCTTCGCGCTGTTTTACTCGGTTAAACATGTAGCAGCTAGCCCGAGTCAAAATTCTGCTCACTAACGGAGACGCTGCCGTCCATAAACATGAGGTGCTACATCGTTCGTGTTATTGTTAAATTCAAAGCACCCTACATTATCTTCTTCGGGTCTGCATTCACAATATGCTGGAAACGTGTGAGAGTATAGAGTGCATCTGCGGAATAGAAGCTGTTTGCGAGAGTTAGGACGCACGTAAGCAAATGATGCTTCCTTGCTAATGATGCTTCCTTGTCTGCGTACATTCTGCATTGCATATAGACAGTTTCCCTTGGCACGCGAAACATAGTGCATTTGTTACCTTGTGAAACAAATATCCTTGCCTGCCTGTAGAAAAAAGGAAGCACCCTCCCTTCGTTCATAGCACATCATTGAAAAGGAATAACTTCAAGCGATTCAATATGTAAAACAAGATCGTTTAGTAGCAATAATGTTTCGAAATTAAATCGGATAGGGACTAGAAACATCAAACCTTTACCTTCGCGAGGTATACTTACTTAGTTGCACGGTGCAAAACACAACAGCAAGTAGGAGCAATCCAGTCTCCATTGCAAGTGCAGCCACCGAACAACTGGTGAACTACAGTCGCCAAGTCAGCTCGGAGGCATTACTTGCACACAACGGTATCACAAACAGGATGCGAAAGAGTTCGTTTCTTGCCCGCAGACACCTTAAACGGCGTCACGGCAGTTGAACATTGCAAGAGAGTCCTGGGACATCTGCTTATCTTTACGCGGGCTGCGTCTTTCACGGAGAGCAATCTGCAATCCGGTATTTTGTCCAGTGCCCATATCTGAGGCCTCTTAACCACGGTAATAAACCTTGTCCCTTCCCCGTACGGTTGTAGACGTCAGCTCACGAGGTCATCTCGCGTAATACGACTTATCTTTCCCAGCATTGCATCCTGATGATTGCACTAGAAGAAAAGAGAAAACTCGGCCGCCTCCACTACCTTTTTGTTGTGATGGCCCCCTGGCTATTATGAATATCACATACACCTCGTTGTTGTGAAGATGTGCGGTGCTTGAACAGACACGGATGACAGAAAAGACAACACGTAGCGCGTGTCAGTCCGTGCCTGATTAGCTAAATGCACCTTACACAGCGGTCTGTCCAAAGGGTTTCCGCGACACACACACACACACACACACACACACACACACACACACACACACACACACACACACACACACACACACACACACACACACACACACACACGCACGCACGCACACACGCACACACACACACACACACACACACACACACACACACACACACACACACACACACACACACGTGCACGCGCGCTCACACATATGTGTCTTCGGCATTCATTATTTCGCTCGTTATGTAAAGGCCTGTAGCCAGCACCATGTATCTCGAGGCGTCAGTTTTTCCCAAAAGCCATGCCGGAGAATCATTGTTTGCATATAAATATCGCCATGGCTTTGCGGAGATCGCAACACTGGTGTACCCGCTCCCCGAATATTCTTGTTGGTTTACCACTCTGGCGATCTATACAAACGTAGTCAGGGATAAATAACTATTTTGTCTCTGTGTGCGTTCTGTTTCACGCTTTTTTCATGTAGTTTTGGTGGCCAAGACGACATTTTTTTAGCAGGAACTCACAAAGGACTAAAATTATCAACCTTGTCAACGTCATAAAATATATGGACTCTATTTTCTGAATAAGCCTGAAGGGGGTTTTATTGCAGCTTAAACTCGATAAGGAGCTCCACTTCGTAGATGTCATTTAGCGAGCGCCCTAGAACGCCCCAGTACTGAGCGACCCCTGTTTTCAGCTTAGAGAGGGAATACAATTTCCTTTTCCGTACGGGCAGGTATCTCCGTAGATCCTCCAGAGATGGCGCGTCGTTGCTTGGGAAAATGCAGAGCAGCACAACCACTTATTATGGCGCTAAATTTGCGAGAGAGATGTCTCGTGAAAGATGATGATAGCGATTCGGTTAAGGAAAGGACGCTCATTTCTGCAGCCCATGTAGGGAGCACAGCTAAGCGTCCGTGGGGGAAAGGGAGCGAAAGAGATAGGAGAGAAATGACGTAGTGGAAGGCTCCGGAAATTTAGACCACCCGGGGATCTTTAACGTACACTGACAACGCGCAGTACACGGGCCTCTGGAATTTTCGCCTCCATCGAAAATGCGACCGCCGCTGCAGGGATCGAACCCTCGTTTTTTTGGGTGGCAGCCGAGTACCGTAACCACTACACCACCGCGGCGGACCAAAGAGTATACAAGTGTGAAATTTGCCGGAGGATGACACCCCACGAGAGTGAATCATTTTATTACAAGTCTTCGTAATCGACTTACCGAGTTACTCCGTGTATTCGCCCTGGTAGGTATGAGAGGAGAGAGAGAGAAATGAAGAGGAAACGCAGGAAGGTCAACCAAACGTTTGCTCGGTTAGCTACCCTACACCTGGGGAGAGGGACAGAAGAGCAATAGAGAAGATAACGGGTAGCGTCTGTTCGACACCATTTCTAACGCGTTAATATTAACATAACAACAGTCCAATGCGTATCGTTAATTAAAAGAATGCCGCAATTTTCTATGCGCTGCATAATGTTAACGTGTATGACACCGTCCACCAGTGCAAGTAGGACAGTTGGTTTTCATGACCCTGTTGGTTTTGGCCGGGCGGTTGAATCGAGTGACAGACGTACTAGGTCTTTCGCGTTTAGATAGGCGAGAACGAATAGCGTCTTTAACACAGGACAGGAGAATATACACTTAGTCTTTACCTGAGTCACTCCGTGATCGCGCAGGCTTGAGCCTGCTAGTTTTGAGGAGTGAGTACGTGCCGTATACATGAAAACACTTATGCAGCCGCTACAGGCTTATTCAAAGCGCTTGCTCAGCCCAACGCCTATGCAAAGCGGCGATCAGTCCCTTCCTTCACCGAAACCGCTTGGTCGGCATATGCAAACTACCATGTGCTGAATTAAGGAAAATTTGCCATTGACAATGCCCGTTGTTACGTCCGAGACATCGTAGACGGAGCGGCGCCACCAGAAACTCGTCAACGCAGGTGTCGCTATTGAAAAAGAGAGTCGGAACGAGCCGAGTGCCGGTAACGATTTGCTCGTTACCTCCGGCCGGGGGTGGCGAATGACCACCGGAAGGCGTCCAGATGCGCCATCGTAGTGGTCCGGCTGCGTACGTGTCACCTCGGCCACATTCGAAGAAAAAGGGGGAGGTCCACAACCTTCATCCCCTTCGGACCTTCAACCTCGGATTGGAGGAGAAGCATCAACTTGGCCCTCCCAAGAAGGCGTCGACGACGACGCGACCTACTTAATCCTCGGGAGCACCCCGGGATCAGATGATTTGATTGAGATTCGGCCATAAGCTATCATGCTGTAAATAAATGTAAATATTCTCATCCCCAAAGCAACTCCTCGTACTCTTCCCTCCTGCCCCGTGGACTCCTGGCCTGAAGGCGACACGAGTCCACGACAAATGGTGGCAGCGGTAAACCACGACTACCGGTGGCAGCGGTAAAGGCCGCTACAACTGGCTGGCAAGCGGTGGGATGAACCACGACCACGGATGGCGAGCGGCGTGATGAACCGGAGGCTCCATGGAGAAAGGACCGGCCGAAAGCCCTAGAAACTGGAAGACGGCGGGATCCACGCAGCGTACCACGACTGCACGGCGTTGGGTGAGTGCCTGGCTTTGTGCTTGAGAGTCATCGAGTCTTTTAGCCTAGGACCGTTAAAAGCTCGATTGTACAACTGCCTAGAATTGTGGTAGTGTGTATATCAGCAGAAAGCAGCTTTCAAGGGGGTGTAAACAAGCTGCTGAAGGCAACCCATATAGCTTAGTGGAAAAGTGCAGAATTATTGGTAGTGGACGTGAGGAAGTAAATAGGGAGCCTGAGATTGATTATTGATATTGTTGAAAGGATAGGTGCAGAGGAGGAAGAGCTACGTAGGATTGGGAGTTGATTGAGGGATTAAGAAATTCAAAAAGGTAGACAAGGATTAGGCAACTTGGTGCTGTTTGTGTGGGCTTTCGTTAATTCTGTAGAACTTACCAGGCTTCAATTTCTCTAGGACCAGAATTGAAACGCTGGTGGGGTTAATTTCTACATTTTGCGAAAGCTGAGTCAAAGTTTAAAGCAGTCACCATGAATTTGACGAGTTTGACGAAAGCTAGCCTGTTGATGCTCGCTGAAGAGTTTGATTTGGATATAGATGAGGACTTGCCTGAATCGGAAATTCGAAACATAATAATAGAAAGTGGTAGCGATCCGGAGGACATTGAATATTTCGGGACTTCAATTCTAATTAAACAGGAAAGAGAAATAAAGGAAAGAATTGAGGACGAAAGACGCAGGCAGGAGCTGAAATATTTGAACGATGAAATTGAAAGCTAGATCGTGAACGGAAGGCAATGCAGAGAGATAATCAGGTATCTGCGGAAGTAGCGCACGAAAGGTGCGAAGTGGTAGCGTGTGCGGTGGAGGTCAAAGCCGAAGAAAGGACTAGCGCACGCGAGAGTGGCGGCACGTTCACAAGTGAAGTGAACTTTGGTGACAAAGATGCCGCAGTGAAAGTGGATGTCACTAAAGGCCGGGGAAAACTCGACGAAGTATCGTGCCAATGGGACGAAAGAGAAGCGCCCAGAGAGGTTGCGGGCGATTTGGCACGAATACAAAATGAGGACGTCGTGACGGTGTATCTTGCATGCCATGTCCAAGGTGATTTCGACTCGTCATGCAAGAACACCAGTGAAAGGCCAGGAGAGCGCAGTGAAGCGCAATGTGAGCAGCAGGAGGTTGCATTTCAGGAACGCGACGAGGTATCGTATCAATGGGAAGAGAGTGAAGCACCTAGGAAGGTTGCGGACGATTTGGTAGGGATACAAAAGGAGTATGTCGCGACGGTAGATCCTGCATGCCGCGTCCAAGGTAATTTCGACTCGCTAGGCAGGACTACCAGTGAAAAGAGAGAGATTCTTTATTTGAAAAGAAGAGAAAAGCACAGGATAGTAACTGTCTCTCGTCGATGAGGACACCTCAACCGTCCTGTGCGGGGGATGGGGGAGGGGGACTAAAACAGAGAAAGAAAGATAAAGTAGAACTTAGAAGAGGGAGACACGGGCGTAGGCACCACACTGTACACAGGTAAACATCAAGCTCGAACTTAAAAACTTAAAAGACACTTAAACACTTAAAACACACGCTAGCTTAAACGCTTAAAATACACGCTAGTTTGTCATAGCCGCCCGGCCAACCCCGTGTCCTCGATGAAGTTGAGGAGGGCGGAAAGAGCGGAGCGGCGACGTTCAGTGCAACCAGCCGGGTGCAACAAGTCCTGTAGTGTTGAGCACGACAGGCCGTGCTTACGGTAGCTGGCACACAACTGTTCTCGAGCGGAGGCGAAGGCAGGGCAGCCACACAGAAGGTGTGCGAGGGTTTCCACCTCCCCGCAGTCTATGCACGCGGGAGAGACGGCACCACGAAGTCGATGACGGCGTTCGGCTGTCCACGCCGCGCCGGTTCGAAGGGTGAAGAGAAGTGCACGCTCCCGCCGAGTGAAACCGGTCGCGGGCAGTGGGCGTGGCGGGCAGCCGTCGGCGATGCGCGAGTCAGGGTGGGATCGCGCCAGTTCCCTACGAAAATTGATGAGCGCAGAGTCGTACGAACTGGCGCAATCAGGACAGCGGGATGTCGGCAGAGTGGGCGCGCTTAGCGAGTTCGTCCGCTGCCTCGTTTCCCCGCGATGCCCACGTGTGCGGGAAGCCACTGCAGGACGACGTCGCATCCGCGCTCCCGTAAAGACAGCAGACTGTGAGCGACTCGTTGGGCGAGCGGCGGCCGCGTTCCTCCCTCGCGAGCAGACGCAAGGCCGGTTTAGAGTCACAGAATATCGCTGCGCTCGTAACGGCCGGCGACTCAAGGAGGAGGTCAGCAGCCAGTTGTAGCCCGACCGGTTCCGCTGTCGTAGAGGAAGCGCAGTAGCTAAGTCGGCACTGCTTGTCCACGCCGAGCTCGGGAGCTGTGCAGGCAGCAGCGGCGGAGCGGTCCTGCAGCACTGACCCGTCGGAGAAGACATGGAGCCTGCCGGCGAAGTCGTCTTGCATTCGCGCCGCCGCCTCCTGCGCGATGGCACCGTGAGGTGTGTGGCACTTCGTGCTCACTGCTGGGAGGTTCACACACACAGGCAAATGGACACTGCGGTGGGGTGACGGCCAACGCGCACAGGTCACGGGGTCATCGACCACAATGCTGTCGTACAATTCGACCATCCGCCCCACGCGCGAGTGCGGCACCCGCCGCAGTCTGTCGAGGAGGGGGCCGGCACCAGGCGCCCTATGGAGCCTCTCGATATGGCACAGTGCACGCATGTAAGCCGTGAGAGATGGGGGCCACGCACGAGCCTCCGCGAGGGTGTCCGCTACACGGGAGCTGCGGGGCATCCCGTGGCACATGCGGAGGACTCGCCGATGGTCCCGGTCAATCAGGCGCCACTGAAGCACAGGCACACTGCAGAGAGGGAGGGCGTAGAACGCCAGGGACAGCGCCATCGCCTCGTACATGGTACACGCAAACGAGGGAGGGCAGCCGTTCCCGCGAGCCAGCAGATTTAGCACTGCGCCCTCGACGCGACGAGGACTCCTGCCGAATGCGCCGCACCGCGGGGGACCACCGTAGGCGATTGTCAATCGTCAGCCTGAGGTAGCGGACGCACTTTCGCCAGGAGATTGGCGCGCCATGGAGCTGGAGGCACGGCAAGGAGCGACTGCTGAGCTGCACGAGGGTGCACAACGAGGGCCTCAGTCTTCGAGGGCGACAACGTGAGCCAATGCCGTCGATGAATTCGGCGACACTGCTGGAGAGCGTCCTGCATGCACGCACGCACCCTGCTGCACTGCCGCGTGGGACCCCGCACGTACAAGGCGAACGTCGTCGGCGTAGATCACCGCTCGCACAGGGAAGCCGCCCGTGCTCGGGAGGGACTCGATGAGGGGTGCGAGCACTAGGTAAAAAGAAATGGGCTGAGCACACTTCCCTGTGGCACGCCCGAGTTAACCAAGCGCGGCGAGCTCGTCGCTTTCCCCACGCGCACACAGAACGATCGGTCGGCGAGGAAGGCCTGCACATAGCGCAGGAGTTTGCCCTCAACACCGAGCGCGCGCACTGCGTGGAGGATGGAATCGTGGGGCAGCGTGTCGAATGCCGACTTCACGTCGAGGAGGAGGAGGATGGCCATCTCCCTGTCGTGCAGGGCCTGTTCGAGCGTGCTCACCACGGCGGCTAGACAGTCGGCAGTCGCCCGATTAGCTCGGAAGCCACATTGCTCTGCCGGGAAGAAGCCGCGCGCCGTTGCTATCCACTGTAGGCGGTGTAGTGCCATTCCCTCCATGGTTTTCCCAGCCACGGAGGTGAGCGAGATAGGCCGGTAGGATTTCAGTTCCCGCGGCGGTTTACCTCGCTTCAAAACAGGGACCACAACGACCGAGCGCCACTGATCTGGGAGGCGGCCGCTAGAGAAAACCTGGTTGTACGCCTCCAGCAAGAGTGGGCGCTGGGAGGCGTCCAGGTTTCGGAGCAGCTGATGCGTGATGCGATCAGCTCCAGGCGCGCTGCGCTTTCGTTTCCGAAGCAGTACTCTTTCGAGTTCGGAGAGGGTGAAGTCCGCCTCACACAGAGCGCGCACATCACCTGCAAGTGCCGGCTCGATTGGCGGGAGGGACCGCGTGGAGGGGCTGGTGGCGCGCACAACACACTGGGCAGCAGCAGGGGGTTCAAAGCAGGACGCCAGTAGCTCGGCGAGTTCAGCTTCAGTGATGCCGCGCGCGACGGCAATGGCTAGGACAGGCAGGCGCGACACTTTCGGCTGGGTCATCACCCGCATGATGTGCCAGCCGCGACCACGGCGGCGAGGGTCGCTCAACGAGGAGCACACGCCCGTCCAGCTGCGGTCACGTAACCGCCGCGCGTGACGTCGACACACCGCGTCCAGCCGCTTGTAGAGCGTCCACGCACCGTCCGCGGTAGAGCGTACAGCACGTCGCTGCGCACGCCGCCGAACCGCGCGAAGGTTCAACAGTTTAATGTCGGGGACGGGAGATCCGGCGGCCACAACACAGCGCGTGGAGGCGCGTTCGGCACACTCGGCGATGTGCTCGAAGAAGTCACTGCTGCGCTGCACCGAGGCGCACAGCTCACGGAAGAGCGGCCACCGCACTACACTGTATTCGCGCACCGCACCACGGCTGGGATGGCTGGGAGACATGGTGATGGGATAGTGATCAGACCCGGCAGTGTCAGCGTCGCGCTTCCACTCATATGAACAGCGCTCCGACACCAAGGCCAGGTCGATCACCGTTCCAGACGATCCACGGCGGACGAAGGTTGGTACTCCCGTGTTGATCACGATAAGGCCCGCCGTGGTTATCACATGACTTAGATCACGACCGCGCACACTGGTTGCGGCACATCCCCAGTTGACATGGTGCGCGTTGTAGTCACCGCACAACACATTGTCGGGCGCAAGCACAGTAGCGAGGGCGGGCACAAACGCGTAACTGACCGCGGCCACTGGGCGAACATAAACACTCGCAACAGAGGTGTCCACACGGCCAACGCGCACTGTGACGGCCACGCACTCCACTGTTGAGCTGCAGAAGCTCGCCGTTGGCACTAGGGCATGGGCGAGTGTCGCGCGGATGTATAGAGCGGCACGGGGTTTCCCAGGAGGGTGCGTGCTATCGAGACACGGAGCTTCCTTGCACTCCCCCAGCGCACACTGAGTGGAGCTGCTATAGCCGATGTAGCCAGGCAGCGATACTTCCTCCGCACGGACATACGTCTCCTGTAACGCTAGGACATCGTAGTCGCGCAGGGGAAGGCACGCCGCCAACTCGGCTTGTCGGCGGCGCAGCGAATTGCAGTTCCACTGCAGTATGCACGGCCTCGGTGCACGACGACTACTCGCCATGGTTGGGGGAGAGTGCGTGGTGCGTGGCCAGCGCTGCAGCACACAGCGAGCGAACGGGAGAGTCTGGAGGAAGGTTAATCCATGGCAGCCGAGACTGCAGCCGCGAGTACGGCTAGGGCGGCCTCCTTCCTGTTCGTTGCGCTGCGGCCGGCGGTTGCGGGTGCAGGCGTCGGCTCAGGCGCGGGCGGGCGTGCTTTGCCGGTGGTGACCGCCGAAAATGTTGCTCCCTGCTGGACGGGCTGGTTAGCGCGTGGTGCAGGGGCGTCGGGGACGGCCAGCCTAGCGATGGCGAGTGCTTCACGGCGCGAGAGTTGCGCGGCGGATTTCGCGCGCACTTCAAGAATCCGCCGCTCTTCCTGCCACCGGGGGCAGCGTGGTTCGGTGGCGAGGTGCCCGCCGCCGCAGAACAGGCACCTCGGCGTCGCCGCGGTACAGTCCGTGGGCGGGTGGGGCCCCCTGCAGCGGAGACAACGCTGACCCAAAGTGCACGTGAGCTCTGTGTGACCATAGCGTGCACAGCGATCACATTGTGCTGGCCGGGGACGGCGAGGACGCACTGCTCGGCGCTGCTTGTAGAGCTCCACGTCGGTTGGCGGCGTTGTCCCGCTGAAGCGCACCACCACATTGCGGCCGGCACGGGAACACTCAATCACCGGGAGCCGCGAGCGGATGTTGTTAAGAATCTCCGCCTCGTCGAATGCGGGGTCTACATTATAGATGATGCCGCTGCACGAGTTTGTGGACGCCTGTTTGGCGTGGACAGCGACACCACATATACATAGCTTGCACGTGACGTCACGACTGCCCCGCTGTCGGCGCGACGGGCATGCTGGAGGACCATGGGGACCACTTCTTGTTTCGTTCCCTGCAGCGCCGTTCATACATTCGTTGATTCGACCGCGTTTTGGTTCGTTTTCTCTAAATTTCTAGGCGCAATGTCGGCGCCGTCCCTTGCGGAAAGATTATCAGCCTGAGTTAATCGTATCGGCACGATGTTTATGTGAGCAAATGCGCGAACAGCGCGACGATGTCGATCCCTACACGAAGCTGCCGGACGCCGACGGGCACCAACGCTGTGTACTCGAAGTGACGCGCGGGGACGTCGTCAACTACTTCGTTTTTCTCCGTACGGCTTTCATCTTTATCTTACGGCAACGACTGGCACGCACGCAGTGCCGATCGACTCCGCGACTGCCGCTGCACCAGCCTCGCTTTTCAGGAGGCGCCGTCCTTTCAGCGCGCTGTTCATGATCTGCGCTGCTTCAGTGTAGAGACGTCAGTGTCCCATCGATATTTGTGACCTCCAAGATCTTACATGGAATGCCTACGAATGCAATTTGTGCTGTTCTTTTCCCCGAGTCCCTAAATTTCAGTCAAAAAAAAAAATTCGTGACGAATGTCATACTTCCTAATGCAAAATGTGAGCGCAGCCGTGCGCGCGTGTGTTAATGATGCGATATGCTGAGCAAAAGAATGAGATATCTGCGACCTCTACCAGCAAATATAGCTTGCTGCGCTGACGAAGCACTTCCACAGAGTGCGTCACCGACTTAACAGAAACTCGATCGCGCTTTGAAGTACGATGAGCTTCCGTTTCGGCGGCGCGAACAGCTGGGTTCCCCTAACTCGTAGAAGGTTGTTTTTAGAATACTTCCATGTAGCCCAGCCGGCCCAACACCACCGGCCCCGGCAAAAGTGCGTCGCGCGTGGCTTGAGGCGCGCGAGCCAGGACTACACTCCAGTAGCGCACCCAGGATCTCTACCAGGCGGGGGGGTTCAATTTTTCACGAAGGGCCGGGCATGCCATTACACAGTTGTTGCGTGTGTAAAAAAAGTAAATAAAATGCCAAATAATAGTAACATCAATGATGATGATTATCTTTATTATTTTTTCGGCATTTTGTAGAGACATTAGCGCCACATTCTTCTAGGACATAGGAGAAGTTACGGAGTGGGATGGGGTTAGGTCGGCCTCAGGGGGGGGGGGGGGGTGGGGGGTTACAACACCCGAACCCCCCCCCCCCCCCCCGGTCGGTGCGCCACTGTGCTCTACGATGCGGTAAAACGCATTTTGTGCGACTTCTGATCGAGTCAAAATTTCACAAAAAACCCAATACTATAGTCTTACCTTTTTCGGCATTTTGGGCAAAATTTTGAGAGACCGTATTTTTATTCAGGAAGGCGCGCAATAAGTAGAGGAATGCTCTACGATGCGGGAAAACACATTTTGTGCGACTTCTGATCGAGTCAAAATTTCACAAAAAACCCGAGACTATAGTCTTTCCTTTTTTGGCATTTTGGGCAAGATTTTGAGAGACCGTATTTTTATTCAGGAAGGCGCGCAATAAGTATAGGAATGCTCTACGATGCGGCCAAACGTATTTAGAGCGACTTCTGATCGAGTCAAAATTTCACAAAGAACCCAATACTATAGTCTTACCTTTTTGGCATTTTGGGCAAAAATTTGAGAGACCGTATTTTTGTTCAGCAAGGCACGCAATAAGTAGAGGAATGATCTACGATGCGGTAAAACGCAGTTTGTGCGACTTCTGATCGAGTCAAAATTTCACAAAAAACCCAAAACTATAGTCTTACTTTTTTTTGGCATTTTGGGCAAAATTTTGACTCAGGAATTTTGATTCAGGAAGGCGCGCAATAAGTAGAGGAAAGCTCTATGATGCGGCCAAACGTATTTCACAAAATTTCACAAAATACCCAATACTATAGTCTTACCTTTTTTGGCATTTTGGGTAAGAGAGAGAGAGGGAGAGAGAGAGAGAACACTTTATTGATGAACCGGAGATGTTAGCCTGGTTAATGGCCTGGCTTGCTACTCCAGGTACTTAGCGGTGATTATGATATTTACAGTGATCACATCTATCATAACACGTACATACGGTCACACTTACTCACACACTCATATATACATATATACACTATAACTCAGTTTAGAGCGTTTCATTGAGGCATGTTGCCCGTAGAAACGCTATCAGCGCCTTGGTGCTACGTAGTGCGCAGGCGCTGTCTTGCCACGGGCCTAGGAGATGCCGCAGCTGCAAGGTCGTACCGTGTGGCAAGTGAAGCGCTGCCTTCAGAGTCTTTCTATCCGACTCGTAGCGCTGGCAGTTGCACAGCACGTGTCCTCTCGTGTGTTGCATGTGGAGCACAATGGAGAATCAGACTGTTGTATTTTGTGCTTATAATCTCTCGTGTATGCTACATTAAGTCTTAATCGGTGAAGGCACGCTTCATCTCGCCTGGCTAAACCTTGTGGTACGTGGAAGCTGCAGGCTGGGTCAATGGCGTGTAGTGGTCCGTACTGATGTCCTGGATCACACCAGAAGTGTCGCTGCTGATTCCAGGCAAATGTCGATACCATAGTCGCCGCATCTTTTCTTGAAAGGGGTATGGCTGTTAGTGGTGTTTTAGTTCCATGGGCTGTTCTGGCAGCACTGTCGGCCCGAAAGTTTCCTTGTATTCCACAGTGGGCTGGTAACCACTGGAATACAACGCGGTGATTAAGTTCATGAGCATTATTGCCTAGCCGCTTGATGTCCAAAACTAGTTGTTCTTGGGCTCGTGGTGACTTCAGGGACTGCAGCGCCGCTCGCGAATCAGAGAAGATTACCCAGGAATCAGGTGTCTGAGCTACGATGTAAATAAGCGCTCTCCGCAGCGCAGCCAGCTCAGTAGCTGTGGCAGATGTGCGGTGACCCAAGGTGGCAGAAATTGACATGTTTGCCGACGGGATCCACAGACCTATTGCCGATGATGTATCCGCAACAGAGCCATCAGTGTAAATGTGGCGGCAGGATCTGTAGTTGGCGTTAATATGCTCCAGGGCGAAATATTTCAGTGCTGGAGCTGGCGTCTTACTTTTACTCTTGATGCCCGGTACAGTCGTGACTATGGCCCAAGAGGGTAGTTTCCTTGGCGGCGTTGTCGGAATAGATGGCTTTTCGTACATCAGCGGGGAGAATGGTC
>JABSTT010003661.1:0-27857 GCA_013339685.2 Hyalomma asiaticum | reverse complement strand
ATTAGATTTGCAGAGGATCAAACTCTTCCTTTGTGAGTTTATTAAGTAAGATGGGCACAGTGCGTGTTAATGACTGTTTGTCATATTTACTTCGAGATGTAGGGACATGCCATTTTTCGTTATGGCTAGTGTAACGGATGCTATGGTTTACATTCGGATCAGCCAGCGAAAATACAATACAATTGTGGGACTTTAAGTATCATTTGTAGGTTACAATTAAGCGATAATCGTATAAAATATATACAGGTAGAATATCAAACTTTACAAATAGATCTTTCGTAGAAAATGAGCTAGGAACATTGGCAATGCATCGTATAGCTCATTTTTTTGGAGCAAATGCAATTTTGTAACATTTGTCTTGGTTGTGGTTCCCCAAACAAGATTGCAGTATTGCAGAATTGAAAACACCAGAGCATTGTAAAGCAAAGCTTTAACTTTAATTGGAAGGAAATATATTAAGCCAGCTATGGTTCCTAGAGCAGCAGATATCTTTTTACTGAACTGTTCGAAAAGGGCTTCAGAAAATGTTACTCCTAATGTGGAGACTGTGTTTACAATTTCTAAAACATCCGTATCCATTTTTATTTTTGCTGAACTTCGCAGTTGTTTGCCTTTTCGCGTATAGAACATAACTTTTGTTTTGCTGGCATTTATTCGCAAACAGTTTGCATCGGGCCACTGTTTAAATTCTCTTAACGTTCTGTTCCCTTGTAGCTCAAGTTCCATTTCTGATGTAGCTGTGATGAACATCGCTGTGTCATCCGCATAGGAAATAAATTTTGCCTGATTTGAACTATTTGGCATGTTCAGCAGGTGTAACGCAGTATCAATTAGCTCGTTGATACAAACCGCGCTTCAGAAGGCAGAAAAGAGCTCAGACAACGTAGCTGTATAGTGCTCCGATTCAGCTCCCTACATGCGGAAGCTTCACAAGGGCTTGCAACCCTCCACCCCGAATTCAAGGCGCTTCAAGCCCGAACCACATGGAGCGCTTTTTCCGCCGTTTTCTGGCGTTTCTCTCTCCGGCGTCACTCTGCGTCGACGCTGACAGTGACGGCAGCCGAAACGCCGAGATCAAGACCGTCCAGATATTGACGCCGCCGCCGCGCTGCAGCGCCGACGCCGGAAACTGCCGGGTGAGCGGACACCAATCAGCACGCGGCTCGAAGCGACTTCCGCCGGAGCAATGGCGTCCTCGCCGAAGCGGGCACGGCCCGCCTCGAATATATTCAGTCATCGTCGCGAACTGTGTGAACCTCAAGATCCCAACTGACGCTTGTATGTGACCCATGTTTGTCTACAGATGCTTCGACAGCAACGCACACGGGATTACATTACACTGTTTTCGAGAACCATTCTCAATTACTTCGGCAGCTAGGCCTCAAAGATAAGCGCGAGTCTCGGAAGCCATCGATTTTGAGTTTGCTGGTTCACTTTTATCTCCATAGGTGCCGCCACAAGTACAACAACAACAACAACAACAACAACAACAAAAAAAAAAAAAAAACTTTTGCGGACAGTGTGCTTCTTTTGCAATGCTATGAATGTCTTGTGCACTGCGGAACTTCAAGTAAGGCATATAAGCTGTAACCGTGAATATTTATTGTTGTTCCAGTGGCGCACATTGCACACTGCTTTCCGTGGTCCTACATTAAATTCATCGGCCCACGTTGTGTGACGCTGGGCTGGCGCCGGTCTGTGCGCTCGTCGTGTGGTTGGTCGCCCTCGCTTTCGGCGACGTTGTGATGACGGCGAGAGACGCAACGCCAGAAAACGGCGGCAAAAGCGCTGCATGTGGGTCGGGCTTCACTTCGAAGGTCCGTGCCACCTACTTAACAACATTCTGCCGATGGAATTTGGATGAGCTAGAATAGGGTAGTTCACGATTTTGTTGTTCACTTTCCTGCCTTGTTGAAGTCGTAGCGGGAGCTGCGCTGCATGCTTGGTCTTGTGTGCCAGGCTATAGGCATGACCATCAAGTCACTGAAAACTGTATGTCCGACGTGGTTCTCTTTTTATGAAGCCCTAGAAGATATTCCCTACTAGTGGCGTGCCATTTTGCTTTTGTTCAGAATCGATGAGCCAAGAGAATGAAGTGCGATAAGTTCAAGACTCTTATTTCATCACCTGAAGCTGTGAAGGACTTTCTCATTAACATGAGGTTTCTCAAGATAGATTCGTGTGCTGTGCTGGCACACGAATCCATCTGCTGCCGGCAGAGAGTACCCTGGTACACCAAGTTTACCCTGTGCTGGGGATTCGTTTGCACGCACTCATAAGTCAATTGTGTGAGCTATCTGGGATCTTCACATCACATGTCACAAGTCTGTCGAACCTCTTTAACGAAAATGACCGCTCAACGACTATCGCAGATATTCACGGATACTACGCTGTTGTCACCAAAAAGTGGAGACAAACAGCTGAGAGAAGCCTGTGCGATCTACTCCTGTCCACCAAACAATCGTTTAGGCACTGTGTTCAAATTGTGAATGCTAATATGAACCATGAGCTACCCCGCGCGTTTGAAACCTATGCGCCTGTTTTTAAGTTAGTGTTTCTTGAAACTGACGACATATGAGCCAGCTCCCGAGTGATTTTGCGATCTATCAGTGCTATGATACATGTAACATTGTTGAACCCCTGACGTTTTGGATACCGCACACTGCCCAATGGCCAGTGCTTTATCGCTGCACGCTGTGTCTTCTGGCTCTTCCTGTTTCTAGCGCAAACTTTGAAAGGGCATTTTCAAAGCTCAGAATAATTAATCGAGAGCCGCGTGCTTCAATCACCGACAGCTACTTGAAGAAACATGGTTGGGTGTTCAACAACAAGCTTTAAATTAAAGTTTTAACACGCACAAATGCAGATGTTTTGTATTAAAGTGTTTTATTGTGTGTATATGTATTTGTGCACTCAAACCTCTTGGAAATATTAAAGTGCGTTTGGTGTGTTCTGATATTTTCATGGTCAGATATCAATTGATATAAGATTTCGGAGTATTGAGAATAGTGCAAAACTAAACACCGAATTTCGGAGAATTGGAAATTTACGAGAAATAAACTGTGATAAAAGCCCGATTTCCGTCGAAAATATAAACTCCGTAATACACCCCCGATTTGCAAGAAAGATAAACTCCGAAAACACGGAGCCCTAATTATAGTGTATCAGCGGTGAAATAACACCGGCCGCACGTACAGAACTCCAAAATGTGATCGCTTAGCTTTCCCCAGACGTTCTTAAAGGGTCCCTGAAACTTTTTTGACATTGCGTCACTGATTAGGCAACAGAATTGTGAAATCATTAACGCCATAAATAAAGCGAAGCACCATGCGCTAAGGCAGCTATGGGCTTATTTCTGTCGCCTTCCTCCTTAGTTCCTCCTCAACTCGATCTGCTGCGGAGTGCGCGCTAGCGACGACTGCGCCTCCCGCGTCAGCCACTCTGCCGAGCCCTCCGTAGCGACATAGCTCCCCGATATCCTCACTGAGGTCGCTGGCCTCGGCAGTGCTAGCCTGTGTAATAGAGCGCCGGCGACTCATGTGTACGCCGCCAGATACCGCGACGATACCGTTGGCTGAAACGAAGGAGCACGTTGTAGAAGCACGTTGTTCGCAGCTATGTTGGGAAAATTACGTGCACGTGACTGGTTCGGGGCCAATCAGCGGCCTCCCATTCGATCAGTCGATGGCGCGGGCGTTTGAAAACGCCTTTTGGCGAGCCGCTGAGATCCTTTGCGATGCACGTGTTGAAAGCCTTATTGTAAATTCCACACTTTACTCACAGCGCTGAAATCTGCCCTGAAATGATCCTAATGACTCGCTCTACTGGATCACCATGTTTGCACAAAATCGTCAAAACCGTTCCAGGGTCCCTTTAACGCACCGGTCATGTGTCCACAGATTACTTATTTCGAGAAGACATCAAGCACGCAACTACGAAAGGTAGAGATGCCTGCAGCTGGAGAAATGAGAGGTGGAAATCACCACAGCGTCGCTCAGAAACAATGTGGTTTAGATATCTGGCGCGTTTACAGTAGTCGCATTTGTAAATGGCGTGAGACACTGCATCGTCATACGAGCTTACATTGGGCATTTTACACTCGGGCCTTTTCAACAACCAAGAATTTCCTCGAATGCTTACGTCGGTTATGAAGTAGGCTTCGCAAAAGGAGAAATTTCGGCTTACTATATTCCGCTGCCAAACAGTATACGCCGGTAGAAGCTGCCTTCGGGGTGGGTATTTAATTAAGAGCGCAAGACTTCGTTATTGTGTTTTCGTCGACTTCTGGAAACACAGTGAGCTCCACTGAACATTCTAAGGTGGATGTCGCAGGAGACGGCTGCGCTTTCTCCATCAACGGCAGTCGGCCAGCCTCTCCTAATGCTGGCGCTAGCAGACGATTTCGCGAGTGCTCCCCGAGGAACACGGTACACGCACCCAGTGTTTTCAGAGCACAAAGCATTAGCAATATCCCTTATTGGTACAGCAAATGCACTAAAGACGCTTCATTCATATATAGCTCTGGTATCGTGGAAGTATAGGTAGTAGGGATGCAAAACTTTCGGTCAATTTTCTATGGAAGGTATCGACAGCTTTCTTTTCTTTTTTAAGCGGTCGATAGTGTAGAAAAACAATCGACAGTATTACTATTGATAAACTTTCTGTAGTACTGTTGATAGTGCCATCGATAGTGTTACTATCGATAAGAAATCGATAGTGCAATCGACAGATGTAATCGGGAGCACAACCAGTGGTACTATAAATTGTATTTTTCTTTAATGAGCGTGCTGCTGTTGGCCGGCGATACCACCAAAATATGAGCGATAGCGTATTGTCTCCAATACTCAGTTCATTGAATTGACGACTAGTTTTTGGCGAATCAAATAAGTTATTGTGCGCTGAAAATGCCGGGATATGTCCATCAATAAATTCATACTCAAAAGTAACCAGTTACACCTTACCAACAAAATTAGTTCCTGAAGTTAATTTTTTTCTTAAAACACAAAATGCAACATAAATTTGAAGCCGCTCTGTTTTGCGCATATAGCGGTTCTTTACCGCTACTGGTGAACTGTACAAACTTGCAGTGCTGATATTGGTTTTTCTACTTGTTCTGTACGTCCTCCGTCGCATTCAGTTTCGTTCGCGAATTCGCGGACGGATCTACTTGTTGGTTTGCAATTTCTACCTTCATTCGCTTGCTTTTCTAGATCCGTGGGTGGATCTGTTAGGTCCGAAGCTTCAGAAGTGCGCAAAAAATACCGGTGATTTTATACTGCATACCAACGGTATATTGACACAATGGATATTACTATCGATGTTACTATCAATAGCTTTTACACCATCGATAGTTCGACAATGATTGAACTATCAATATTATCAATAGTATTTTTACATCGTCAATAGTTCGATAGTGACTGAACTATCTATAATATCAGGAGTATTTTTACACCATCGATAGTTCGATAGTGCCATCGATAGTGTTACTATCGATAAGAAATCGATAGTGCAATCGACAGATGTAATCGGGAGCACAACCAGTGGTACTAGTATCGGTAGTACTATCGATAGTTCTGCATCACTAATAGGATGCCAAGCACGCACACTTTTGTGCGGTAAATTAGTACTTCCTTTAACTATTACACGGATGTGTTCCTTCTTTTTTATCCATGCGTGGTACCATTCTTTTTCGAGATTCTTGAATGGCTCTTGCAAAAGTGACGTTTCATGCCTAGGGAATGTCCATCATTCTGCATTGCTCGAAATAGATATTACACCACGCTTTTAAATAGTTGCTAGGTCATCCTCAAGTTCCTGAATTTTAACGAAGGCATTGAAAGTCATGACGGGTTCTCTTTCGTAGGAAATGCAAAGAATAACCATCGCAGAAGATGCAACACAAAGCGGCAGGTGTTCTTATTTCTAGACAGAGACTAGAGCTTCGTTATATGGCCTTAGATTAAATTTATATTGCTTTTTTATTACACAAGAAATACCATTTTCACTTTCTGCATGGGCTAATAGCATATCGTCTGCACATAGTTTCCCGTTATGTTGTACTCAAGCCTTTCTCCTCTTGCAAGCAGCTTCATTTGTTGATCTTTGAGCTGTGTAACGGACACATTGTAGTAGTGGGTTCTCGTGCTGTGATATGCGAAACTTCCTTCGAAGCTCACACTGACAATGAAATCACAGGATGTCTAAAAGGAGAGAAAAGTAACATAATCAGCTGCGCATACAGACGCACATTGGTTGGCTGATTCGACATTTGTGCAGGAAACAGTGCAACTGGTTACCTGATAAGAAGGGCTATTGAATGGCGCTGTTGCATGTCCTAATCTTTTCTCTTTTTTTTCTTGATTGTCCATGTTCAATATTTGCACTCAATAAAACTGAGTTGTCGAAATGACGCTGTTTCTAGTCATGCTGGTTAGGTGTAGTTTATTTACAGACGCAAGGAATGGGCGAAATAGCGTAGGAAACTAGGAAATATCAACCTAACTGTACTCTTTACTTGACGCCATAAATTCGGAAAGGAACAGGAGGGGGCATAAGAACAACAGCGCACGGCCCACATGAGCCGAACACTCTGCACAGGACTCAATAGAGACATTCAGTGCAAGTGAGGAAGAATGTTTGAATTCTTTAACTTCCTTACGTGAAAGAACTGCGCACGTGTCAAGGTGTAGGGGTTCTTTCCTCTAAACTAGTAATAAACTATACAATTCCAGGAAATTTCACGCCGTGGCTACCACCAGAACAGCGAGGCTGTTCTTTTAGCTTTAACTCTGACGTAACTCGAAAGGGTGTCAAGCTATTCATGTCGTGAATAATGAGTTTTGTTAGTCATACCGCCCCTCATAATCATCTCCTGAACGCACATACGTATCATCCCATATGCCTTTTTTTTTCTTTCTTTCTTTCTTTCTCTCTTTCTTTCTTTCTTTCTTTCTTTCTTTCTTACCTTGTATATGGCGTTATAGAAATGCAGCCGCTGTTGCGAAGATCGAACGGGCAACTTCGAGCTGAACCTTTTCTACACTTGCCCCGCCACGGTTGTCTAGTGGCTATGGTACACAGCTGCTGATCCGAGGATCGCGGGATCGAATCCCGGCCGCGACCGCTCCATTTCGATGGAGGCGAAATGTTGAGGCCCGTGTTTTGTGCGATGTCAGTGCACGGTAAAGAACCCCAGGTGGTCAAAATTTCCGGAGCCCTCACTATACGGCGTCTCTCATTACCACAGCTGGTTTTGGGACGTAAAACACCACAAAATCAATCAAATCAAACCTTTTCTACACTTAATCGCGCATTGGCCTTCGCCTAGTCAACATCGTGTTGTACCCTATCATGCAGCAGTGGGTCGAGCTTCAGAGATGAATGAGGTGCGCGCGCAGATGTTGCACATCGCGCTCCACTATATGGAGGGCACCACCATACAGTAGACGATCGCGGTCAAGAAGCTTTATATTAATAATACTTTGCCTTCAGCTAATTCAACATCATTTGCGTTAACCGACCGACGGGGTCTCAAGCTCTAAGAATATTTGCGATTTAAAACCGCGCCTAACCTCACAAAAACACGCACAAATAGACCAGTGAAATTAGCGCAGTGCGGATCTGTGTCGGATAAATATAAATATGCGCGGAATTATCCGTCGGCTTGATTTGAACTATGCGCCTCCGTTCAAACGGCCGTCTAGAGAGCCGGTAGAAATGGCTGGCTCTAAACGCGTATAACAACGCAAATGAAAAGAAGATATTGACGATGCAACATGCGTTCTCCGTCATTCGTTGCATTCGTTGCATATTAGCTCATTAGATGTCCCTCAAGTCTAATCTAACGCACAATGCACGGGCCTCATCACGTGGAATTAAACACCTCTTTCACGTCCAAGCAAGCCTGCTCAGACGCGCGTTGTTCGCAGCGCCATACAAATGCGTGTGCAAGACTCAGTGTTTCGAAATTGCCGTTTGCGTCTTTCACAGACGAACATTGGTCAGCATTTATTTTGGTGTTTTCCATGACTATTTTATTTTCTTATTATAACAAGCGACAAATGCACAATTGTAGCTATGTAAGAGCATTTGTAAAAAAGAAGTGTCATGCGTTAATGTGGCCACCATTGTACAGCGATAACCGCTTCTCGGTGGCTTGCAGTCAGAGCTTGTTGGGTCGGTTGGAGCTTCAGTTGCTTTTTTTTTTTTTTTTGCACGTGAAGTGTTCTTTCCACTGTACACGTCTGTTTTGTGAGATGTGTTTTGAGGAAGAGGGAAATAAGGAAGGAGAGGGCAAAGAGTATCATACCCATGCATACTATAGCAAGGAGGTGCGAAACGGAGGGGAGAATCAGGAAAGGAGGAGGGGAAGGCCATCAGCTCTGCTGTAACCTTGCGCCCCTTGTTTGGGATTCTCACAAATTTTCACGTAAACTATTTCCACAACTTCCCAATGCGCCTGTCTCCTGCGTCTGCACAGAATCACCGCGTTGGTGCTATCCCGCATATTTGCCCACATCAAGTAGCCACTACAACCAGTCATGAGCGGTTATTCGTTCCCAATTTAACATTAAGTTTTCGCCCTTTGTTAAATGCAGCTGTGCGAATCTTCAACTTATGAAGAAAGGGGGGGTAAAATGAAGTTGCCTTTCATCCGACACTCGAGACTGCATTGTAAGCACTGTGAAAACTATTTCTTTTGCTCAGTGTGCTGCGATAACTGCAAAAAGCCTCAGCTCAAGCGTCTTAAACATTTTTGTATTCTATTTCTGTGATTTAAAATTTTAGTCTTGCTTGACACTTACGGCACAAGATTAACTTTGGATTGAAATTTTTATAACAGATTCACCTTAACAGCAAAATATGAGTTTAAAAGAATAAATATGTATTAAACTAAAAGCTCACGTTCTCTGCGTTCTCGTTAATTCCTAGCAATGCATATTTCTCAGCAGTATATGCTTCTTCAAATGAAGGTGCGAGGCAACAATAATTTATTTTGGGCGTTGTTCCAGCCCCCAACAGATACTTATAAGCTTCAGTTAGGAAAACAGATGCATAACATTAATTGCGTGCGATACATGGCGAATCCTGAAATATCAGGCACTGGGGCGCAAACCTCAATTTTCTTATTCTTAATCATGTGTTGACTGGTCGCAAGTTGATTAGGCCTTTGAGTCCAAAGCCTCTACACTGGTCATCGCTATAGCAACGAACTTAAGACCTTAAGGAAAGTTTTGGCCTCGCAGCCGTCTCCGTTCTCGGAGGCATCATATGCGGCAGTGCGTTCTTATCCTGAAAATCACTGCCCGCAAGCACTGCGTACGGAAAGCCTTATTCTTTTTGCTGCAGTTCAGCAGATAAAATGTTTCCGTTCTAACGTGACAATTAACGAAGCATATCGTATTAGGTAAGCAATAGTGTGACGTATTATTTTATACTGCAGTATGTAGCCTACATTTATGCGTATAAAAGCTTCCAAATGCCATTACCGGCGTAATATACAGCTAGAAAAGACGCGCATGCTCTGAGGCGCTGTATTTTCAGCTCCAATATTCAAGGAAAACTCGTCCAATAAAGTTGAAGTACTTACAATGTAGGCCCTCCCACCTTTCCTTTCGATTGTTCTGAAAACTCTTTCTTGGTTGTTTAGGTCCACCGTGACGACCTTCTCTGTCGTTCGAGCGCTCTTAATCAATGGGAAACTCAGTTTGGTGTTTATATTAAATACACTCTGGAGACCACGTGTCAGAAACAAGGCGAATTCATTCTCACACCTTAGGTTATAGTTCATTACTTGTGGAGAGTCATCATTCAGGGTGCATTTCAGTTCAGTCGCAGTTACCTTTATTGGGTGCCTGAAAATACACCGAATACAATTTTACCAACTATCTTTTTATGCATAGGTCTTCCTGGACATACATATAGTGCATTTTACAGCGGTAACGATAATTCACGTGGGTAAATTCTCACACTAGTGACGTTTTTCCCGAGTTTTCTCTTTTCATAAGAACCTTTTGTAAGCATGAATGTATCCAATTAGTAAGCAACGTGGGCGTGTAAACCACTGTAAGACTTTCACCGTACGTACGTAAGCAGTACTTCAATATTTCCACACAGATAATTCATTTCATCTCCGTTCGTTTGCTTCAGTCTTTGGCGCTTTCGTTCAGGGCACACACGTGAAAGTAAGCTCAATGCTTCAAGATTAACTAATCCAAGTGCCTTCGCTCTACAAGATATATTTTAGTGAAAAATTACGTGCTATAAATTTTTACATACCCGTAAAGTATTGCACGTTTCAATTAGATAAAACTGCGGTTTTTAGTTGTCCACCAGCATTACGTGACCTTAATGCTTATATTTTTAACTACTATGCCGTCATGTGCAGTAATAGGTTCCTCACTCTTCATAACCCACATAAGGTCATGTCATAAAAATGCCGAAGTTCAGTAAATTTTATTGCAGTCTATCTCTATCGTTTCCTAATATTTATACACTATCAACATTCAAAATCATTAGTCAGCCACTAAATGAACAGTACTACAATTGTGCCTGTCTTGTGGTTTTGCTTACTGTTGGTAGCACAAGTTCTTGCACACAAAATGCATCAATTTTGTTGTTTGTGTTCCAACTAATTATTCAAGTGCCCTACTTCCTTTATCACGTCATATATTTCGAATAACCTGCCACATTGCTGACAACGTATTTTATTAATGGTATATCTAAAATACAGACGTTTTCTTTTTTTTATATGTGGATGAAGTACGGGGTTGGTTACCTGCGCGACCTGCGAAGGTCAGCTATGGCAATGTGCTAGTTGAATACATGACTACACACAACTTGTCAATTTATTTTGTACAATGTTCTACTGCTGAAGATGGTTATATGTTTAGGAAATATAATGGTGCAAAAGAGCCAAAGACCAGTGCATCTTTTCTCATTGCGCGCAGGAATGCTCTTTGATATTGCAAAACAAGCTTTTGTTCAGGAGCGCCACTTTAGTGAGAACTGACCGTCGTCAATAAATTGAATTTTCAACATAATTTGGAACTAATCGATCAACAAAACGTTTTCTCAGTCATCAGCTAGGCAATCGTACTGAGGTTCTAAATCATCCCTCGCACTTCAAAGGGGCGTACTAGCAAGGTCAAATAATTTCTTGGTATGTTTAATGTGCTTATGACAAGTTGTGTACTAAGTTCCTCAGAAAACACTTCTTTTTATAATATATACATACGCCTATACATACAATTATCAGTGGCGGCGTAGCAAGGCGATGCGCAAGGTGGCGTAGCAAGGCTATGTCACTGACACGTTGTCTTTCCCCAACTGGATCACTGTGTGGCGTGCGCCTTCGGTTGTGATGACCATTGTTCATGGTGGTTTTATTATTTCTTGTAGAAAGTCCATTGTTTATCTACGTTGCTCGAAACGATGCCAACTTATACCCCTGTCACACGAGGCAACTAAAGTGCACTTTGAGCGAGTGCACTTACGCTCACAGAGTGCACTTACGTTCACGCGCTGCTACACGAGAAAGAGAAGTGTGCTTTGGAAATGTGCATTCCCCTAGCGGATGTGGCCGCAAACTGCCCGAGGGCGAGAACAGCGAGGTTCTTTGTTAAAATATGATTTGTTTTAAGGCATAGCAGTATTTATAATAATGAAAACAATGTTTTAATATACTACGGGCGCCGCGTTGAGCATTAGCGTATTTGTTTACAAGCCACTGGTACCGAGGCTACACACTTCGTCGCCGCGAAGTGAGTTCGGCGAACGCACTTGCCTGCAAGTGGACTTTGCAGCGAGTGTCACTAAACATTCCCGTGTGACAGCGTGCGAATGACACTAGCGGCGAAGTGCACTTGCTCAAAGTGCACTTTAGTTGCCTCGTGTGACAGGGGTATTACAACCACCACCTACACCTGTCAGGTCTCGGTGGCGGTTGGAATCCTCCCAACGTATTTCCTAAGCAGACATGCTTCTAAGAACAACTGCTTGGAACTGCAGGATTTCCGACGACACCTTCGTCATATATGCACCAGCTGGAGTGACGCTGAAGGCGAGTTGGCTAATCACAATCACAAACGAAATTTAGGCGCCAAAGAGATGAACACATATGAACACATAAGCAAAAAGCAGACATGGCCCTGGCACTTTAATAACAGCTGTTTCACTAAAGCGCCAAGTCTGCTGTTTGTCTTCTACATGGAAGGTCATTTCTCTTACGCTCAGTTCTTTCCTTATCACACATGATCGAAATGCAGTGGCCGTAACTTTGTCGCGTCCGTGCCTCGTAATCCTTCTTGGATAAGGTCTCCGCCAGTAGCCTTACACTTAGCCCGGAAGCACTCGCAGCGCCAATGTCACGCAAAGCTGGATGGTATTTTCGGCATTGATGGCGAACATTCCCATGACTTCTTCTCAAAATCACATTGATAACTGCCTATCTCTTGGTTACGCAGAAGTGCTCTTCCTCCAAAACACGCCACTCTCCCCGCTGCCTCACACTATCGGTCTTGTAGCACAAGCAGCTTGCTCACAACACTTTCAAAGTTCACAGCTGCAGCTTGGGATTGGTATCACCGGTGACGCTTAAGTACTGAAACCTCAAGACAAAATGTCCTCCTTGTATGTGGCAACACGAACATTAGCAAGATTGGGCTGTTTGCTCGGGCTTGGAATGCAGCGTTGTTATTTTGGCACTCAGGCTTATTTCCACAACGTGCCGCTCGGATCGTTCAACGTTTACTTCGACAGCGAGTAACATCTCGAAATTGCAATTGACTTGCGTCCGTCACGTCAGTCGCATTGGCCTGACGAGGACGACTGTCCTAGTTTTCAGTGGCTGTAAACTCTTTACACCTTCAAGCCATCTTGTCGCAGCTCCTACACTACGGCCAGATGACGACGAACAGCACAGATCTCGACAATAGCGGTGATATTACCTAAGTCATCTACGTAACAGGCCTTGGATGACCTCGCGCATTAACAGCTGTGATGTCTCTCAGAAATTCCGGTCGCTCTGTAACGTGTGTAGCACGCAAGCGACAAGGCCAGTAACATCAATACATATACTCTAGAGGCCAGGCGGCCCCGGTAGTGTATCAGATGACAATTAAGCGCCAGGACTGACAGTTCTTCTGCTGAGTATATCCGTGATGGCCTCGCTGGCAAAACCGCGAGATCTTCATCAGTCTTATCCACGAACATGTTTAGCAATAATGCTTTATCTCCTCAAGTTTACGAACACTCCGATTCTGCAAACCTATGTTTGAAGAATTTGTGACGCTTGCATTAGTGGCGCAAGTCTAGCGAAGCTGATTGGCACTTGCCTGGTCTGGCTTTGTCTCAGGCGCACCCGCATTTCGTGGTGGTCTTAGGCCTCGGTAAACACCTCTCAAAGCACAGAGAGTCCCAACGAACGCTTCTGAAAATTTCGGACCGAGCTCAGCGCAAAAACGCGTACCGCGTCTTCCCACGTCTGTGGCTACAGGCGGTCGTACGTGCGTTACGCGTGTCCTCGGCTTCACGCCGTGCCCATAGTTTCCTGCTAAAATACCAACGGGAAATGGCGCTAGTGTGTACGGGAGTTTCTATAGTTTCAAGCAAGGTGGTTCAGCCGGCCTGAGAATGATGGGTATGACATGGATTTGCCTAGTCTTCGTTCTTGTAGCTCCGTGTGGCCTTGCGACTTCAAAAAAAAAAAAAAAAAGAAGAAGAATGGGTCGTTTACGACATAATGTTGTTATTAAAACGGAAGATTTTGGAATAATTATGTGCGTGCGCAGGTATTTGTTGCTTTTTGGGGGTTAGAAAATACCGAACCCTCAAAAATGTAGCAATATTACCATGGCACTGTTATGGCACTGTTGCCACCTCCACTGCCGCCCAGATTTAGCAGCGTCCGTAAAGGTTTAAGTTCCAGATATAATTGCGCTCGAACTTAAGATAGCTATTCTTGCTCTAATAAGTGGCACAGCTATTCTTGCTCTTGTAAGGGACGTGCTAATGTTGCCAAGTATATAAAAGGTAAGTGCACTTTCTCAATATAACAAGTGGTCTTTCGCTCGCTTCTTTAGGCACGCGACAAGTTGAGTGAGTGAGTGAGTGAGTGAGTGAGTGAGTGAGTGAGTGAGTGAGTGAGTGAGTGAGTGTGGAGTGAGTGAGTGAGTGAGTGAGTGAGTGAGTGAGTGAGTGAGTGAGTGAGTGAGTGAGTGAGTGAGTGAGTGAGTGAGTGAGTGAGTGAGTGAACAAACTTTATTTGGTCCAGCAAAGCGCAATAACTCCCGCACCCGGCTAATCCCAGGAGGGGACCGACAGGTCTAGCCTGCAGGCCCGGTCATGGGCGCGCTGGACAGCCAGGATTTGGTCCTCAAAGACGGGACTTCGTAGAAGCACATCCCACTCTGTCTTGGTGAACTTCGGGCCCAACGACCCGCATTCCCAGAGCATGTGACACAATGTAGCAGGCTCTCCACAGGCCGCGCAAGAATAATCAGGATAAATATCGGGGTACATGTTGTTAAGGGACACAGGATTTGGGTAGGAGTTAGTTTTCAAGAGTCTAAGCGTGACTGCTTGCGGCCTGCTTAGCTTGGAATGAGGCGGCGGGAAGACCCTTCTCTCTAAGTAAAAGAATTTACTTTCACGGTATATACGCATTATGTGACACATGTATATTTGTTTTTGCTCAACGTCAGGTTGCTTCTCCATTGCGGCTCCGGCGCAGCGTCAGACTTGGCTACTGCGCAACGGGGGCGCAGAGCTTGGCACGCGCCGGCGCCAGTGCATCTGCCACGGCACTCCTCTGGAATGCGCTGACCAGCTAGGCGCGCACAGCGACGGCTAGTCCGGCCGATGCCTCCGTTAAACTAGTGAAGGAGGCATTGGTGCGGCGTGCCAGCTGTGCGCCGTGTGACGTCAGTGCTCCTCGCGCATCCGCAGCACGGCTCTCCAAGAGCCACGCGAAACTGCTCAACCTCGGCCAGTGTAGCTCACGCTACAAAACCTTACATCATATAAACAGCTGTGCCGTTAAGGGAACCGACAACTGAATTTGTGGTTTAATGAAACGTGGCGCAGTCTGGCGGTGAAGCCTTGGCACTGCTTTCTGCTGGAGTCTACGAATTGCTGCACGTCGCCTGCTGCTGTTCATACGACCATAACTCGGTCTTAAAATTGCAGTAAAAAAAATTCACAGTGTATCCACGGAGTGAATGATGATGAGTGGGCGAAGCTACGGAGGTTCATCGTAGGTCGTGCCGAGTTCCGGCTTAATTTAGTTAACGCGCGCGCTACGAATCCTTATGGTTCAACTACGCACAAGTGAAATCTCCCACCGGCAGATCACAAAGCACTATTACTTAGGGCGCAGGGCATTCCCCCTGCCACATTGTAAATGAAACAGGCCACAGGCGGTTACATTAAGACTTCTGCAGACACGGATGTACCCTAACCCGGTCATCATGAATAAAATTAATCCCGACTGCGGAGTTTCAGTCTATTGTAGCAAGTGTGGGGGTTTACTCGATTTAAACCACATGCTCTGGCGCTGCTCGGCGTTGGCCGGTGATGGTTCTCAAGGTGAACAGTGGTGGCAGCGGATGCTGCACAGTGAAGTGCTGACGGACCAACTCAGGGCTGTCCAGAGGGCCCGTGTGGTGGCAGAGGAGCTCGGCCTCTCTGTCCCGACGTGGGAGCGGCCCGCATCATTCCCCACAGACTGATCCCTCAGGACCCAATAAAGTTTTTCATACCATACCATACTTCATTGCAAGTCAAGATCCAGTGCCTATATATATATATATATATATATATATATATATATATATATATATATATATATATATATATGAACCGGTGAACGGTTCTCCAGCGCGAGCAGTCGGTATTTTTCAATCAAGAAACTCGCTAGAAGACGCTGCCTGCGTCAACGTTGTTTCTCGCGGGTGAGGGCGCGTTTTCCTTCTTTGCGAGCTGGTAGAGCGTTCATCGAAGAAAGAGCGTTTCCATAGTCAACGCGCGCCTTTCACTCTCACTGTCTCTCTCTCTCTCACAATACAGCAGATGGAAGAGTGAGAGAGCTCGCGCGCCGGGAGGCACGCGCCGAGGGCGCGCCTCCCACACGCGCCCTCCTAGTAGGGCGTCCCTAGTAGGTGACGCGCTACAACGGACGGACAGACCCAAACCTTAGGGGTCCCTGAAACGTGTTTTTTGTTTTTTTTTTGACATTGCGTCACTGATTAGGCAACACAATTGTGAAATCATTCACACCATAAATAAAGCGAAGCACCATGCGCTAAGGCAGCTATGGGCTTATTTCTGTCGCCTTCCTCCTTACCACTACTGTTCCTCCTCAACTCGATCTGCTGCGGAGTGCGCGCTAGTGACGACTGCGCCTCCCTCGCCAGCCACTCTGCCGAGCCTTTCGTAGCGACATAGCGCCCCGATATCCTCACTGAGATCGCCCGCCTCGGCAGTGCTAGCCTCTGTAATAGAGCGGTATCGAACCCGAGCTGCCCGAGCACCTGAGGTGCCAAGCCAAGCAAACGCGCTGCCACTAGGCTACGGCGGCTACGGTGCCTCCTCGCACACGGTATATATAGTAAGTTAACGTATTGCGCCAGCAGTTGCGCAAATGGTGGTTGTGTTACGTGCACATTTCCCTTCTAACGTGCGTGAAGCGTATAATGGCAACGCAATAAACAATATAGAGCTTTTGCTATCACTAGGTGTCCTTTTGTCCAACTTTGCTCGATCCGGTAAGAATATTTAAATGAACAATGCTGATGATAAGCACATCGGCGCACCGTAGCGTACCCTCTTAGACAAAACAGACTTTTGTGCTTGCACTAACGCGAGTGCCAAAATTATGCCTTACTACGCGCTACCATTCAGTCGCCAGAGTGCTTTCGACGTTCCTGGTTTGCCCGCGTTAAGCATGTGTTTCATGAGTGGGTACAGATGCGCTTTGCACAAAGACCTTCATCCTGCTCGTAACACTTTGCTCAATGACAAAGAATTCGTCATAGGAGGTTTTCTCGCTCACTGCGTCGCATGACGCCGGTTCCAACATTGCGTTGGATCTTCAGGATTTTATTTGGTTATCACCACACCGTTGGTATGTGGCCGCAGTTTTTCATTCTTCCTCTATAAAAAAGTCACACTCGTTTTTCTAATACACGAGGACAAAGTCGAATTTTGTACGTTCCTGTTCATATAGGGCTGCCCCTAGTAGTCACTTTGGCTTTCGTCTTAGTGTTCGCCGCCAATACGTCGCACTGGCTGGTGCAGATGCGCCCAACCAACTCTAGCGCTCAAAACGGTTAGTGTGTACGCAAATCGCTAGCTCTTAAACATATCAGTTTCAGCATAATGGCAATTCCTTTTACTTATCCTGACCACCGCAACTATTGTTTTAGCGTACTCAATCTGAAACCAAGATCATAAAAAACATGAGTGCTACTTGCCCTCTTATGTGTTGCGTTCTTTGTTTCCAGTATTCATAGCTGCCCGTCATTCCCCAGGTATCTATTGTTCCTTGAGCAGTCTTGTTCCTTGCAGCGACATAGTCTTCTGCTTTCGCCGTCAAATTGACCATAATGGCCCCTGGCATAAAACATTGTTTTGAAGTGAATAATGCGAGGGTTTTGGCGTTATGTTGCGCCTACACTACGATGCTACAAACATGGCTTCAGGTCAAGATTCACCCGCGGTACTAAATATGTCACAAGTAAAAAATACAAAAAGGAACACTTTCTACAGATCTTTGTGGCGTGTCCTTGCAATCTTGTAATTCGAGAAGGGTTCAATATATCCCTAACAGTTTAATATAAATTAGACTTCTGTACAAAGACAGAGACCTCTTCACTGAGGAATGCAGAAGTTAGCCGGCGTGAAAACGGACGCTTACGTTCCGCTTTACTTAGGAAGGGGGAAAATTGTCTACGAGCAGGCGGTTCCTACCGCACAGCGAAATGTGGGGATTATGTTGGGAATTCTGAGCACTCTTCTATCCTTTCAATATATTGTCCTTCCAATATATATAGCTCATAGTAACTTCTGCGTACAGAAATATATTTTAAGTACGACTTATTTATCAGTGCTCTCGAAATTTTTAAACGTGAGTGGTCCCGAAGACGATCGGCTGCATTGTTGGTTTTCTTCAACCAGGACAAAAAGCACGGCTTCAGAAAAACCTCCTCTACCATGGATCACCTTCATTTGATCGTGTAATTAATTTAGAAATCCGCTCAATGTAACAAAACTTCAGACATGCATTTTGCAGTATGCGTTTTCGTAATTTGACAATTTCCTCCACGCATCTCCACGAAGTGAACCATGACGAGCGGGTGAAGCTGGCAATCGTTGTGTTACCGTGAATCGCCCGTGCCATTGCCCACTCACGCACGTAAATGAGTGACAACGCGTGTGTATATTTACGCAGGCGTTGTCATTTATCCTCCTGGTCTTTATGAGATTCCTGCGCTCCCACGTCGTAGATCGTGCGGAGTTCCGGTGTAATTTTGTTAACGCGCACGCTGCGAATCCTTATGGTTCAACTACGCACAAGAGAAATCTTCCACCGGCACTGCATTGCAGGTCAAGATCCAGCGTCTATATATATGGGGTGGCCGGTGAACTGTACTGCCGCGCTAGCAGTCGGTTTTTTTTTTCAGTCAGGAAACTCGCTAGCAGACGCTGCCTGAGTCAGCGCTGTCTCTCGCGGGTGAGGGCGCGTTCTCGTTCCTTGCGAGCTGGTGAAGCGTTCATCGAAGAAAGAGCGTTTCCATGTTCCAGAGTTCTTCATTCATACTAGTTGCCAAGCTGCGTTCCGAAATCCGGACAAGCCAACGGCCAAATCGGCGAGGTTGGCAGACTTTCGCCCCATCTGGGAGCTGCAAATGGAAACGCTACTTCCACTGGATCTCGGAGGCAATGAAAGCATGAAAGTGGCGGCCACAAACGTTGGAGCATCGTAACTGTTGCTAATAGCTCTCTCATCACGCGGCTAAAGACGAAAAAAAAGGAGCGAGACAGAGAGAGAGAGAGAGACATGTCTTACGCCTGCACTTGATGGTCGACTTACACCATACCATACGCTTTTTCGCTTGCAAACGACAAGCTCTGCACTAAGAGCCTTCTGCTGTGTTGACACATCGATGCTGTAGTCATGTGAACTGAATTCCACTGGTGCGCGCTTTATGCTGGATTCCCAATGACACATCGACATTCAAAGACGAAAAAAATAGAATAATTATTCACGGAAAGTCATCCGCTGTTCGAATACTTTCTTGTTCGTTCACCAGCGGCCTCGGCAGCCGAAGAGACGATTCCCTGCTTCTTTCGTGTGCGCAGTTAGCACGGAAAAAACGCTCCGTGAACCATCAGTGTTCGTGCAGAAGCAGAAGCGAAGGCACAAGGCCAGTGAATTTTCTTGTTTTGCAGAAGACGCCAGTGACGCCAGAACTACAGCGAAATTGACGAATTTGCTGCGTGCGCAACATCGTTTGCATAAGGCTCGCTTCATTGACGCGGCGGAGCTTTTTGCACTCCATAAAAAACACACTAACCTCAGAGTTCTTCAATCATACCCCGACTAACCTTCCATTTATTGGTTGGTTTCTGTGTCGACAGATGGCGCGACAATCTGCTAACCTCGCAGTTTTGGCACTTGGCGTGTTCGGATTTTAATACATGGGGCCTATGGGGAGTTTCGTAACCGGTATGATTGAAGAACTCTGTCCATAGTCAACGCGCGCCGTTCGCTCTCTCTCACGACAGCAGATGACACTGTCTTGGTGCACTGCCTCCCGGATCGGCCCACACATGCACGCGCCGGGAGGCACGAGCCGAGAGCGAGCGCGGCTACGACACACAACGGGAGACAAGCCTCGAGCCTAAGGAGCTTCGCCCCTAAAACACAAATAGATATGCATATAGAGTTTGTCATGGTATATTTACGAGCAGTACTGGATGAATTATGCGTCTTATTATGCGGGGTCTTTGTTCACTCCTTTGTCTTTACAGAATAGCTAGAGAATTCAGTGCACCTACAGCCTTCCACATATTCTATACCGCAATTTGTCTTCCTCAACTTGAGTATGCCTCTGTGGTCTGCAATGGCACTTCTACTTCCAACAGGAACACCACAGAGCGAGTCCGAAAAAAAATCCCAAGAATATGGAAAATATGTAATCATTGCTTCCCCCCAAAAAATGATTCTCGTTCTCTTTCTAACATTGCCGGGCTATCACAATTCCAGAGGCGGCGAAAGAGCGTTGATCTATTATTTATCCACAAGCTCGTTCACGGTATCATATATTGAATCTCTGCCCTGTACTCATAAACCATGTCCTGCCATGTACTGCTGAACGGTGTTAATTTTCGAATTCCGCTTCGGTTAACCAAAGAGGGTTTCGTGTAGCTGACTGCCTCTGCCTGCACTCAAGTGTCCGCAAGAAAACAGCCTTTATAAAGCTTGGTTTTTTACCTGGGCATCTTTCGAGCTCACAGTAACTGTTTTCCTCTTAGCTATGGCGCTTTCATAATATTGTGCCGCACATTGTACAAATATTTCCTTTCTTTAATTTTATAGCCTGCCGTCCTCATAGTCGTATGTATGCGATTTCATTTGCCATTATCTTTCGATATTTCTTGTGTTGTGTTATTGTATTTTTGCGCTGTTCTTCTGATTTTCTTACAATGCCTCTTCGCTCTCTTTAGCTGCATTTTCTTCCTGAAGGCTGTCCTTATTGTGTTGTTTATTTTGCTTAGTTTGGTATGGGATGTACCCAGCAATTGCGGGACACCTTAGCAATTTCGTTATTTGGCAATGGAACTGTTGGGGCTTCCAACTAAAAGGGGCAGCCCTACAGCAGTATATCAAATCCCAGTCAATCCGACCGCAAGTTGTTATGCTACAAGAAACGCTGACGGATACTGTGAGCCTGTCAGGATACACGCCGCACGTCACGAAAGGTCCAGATGGCAGAGGTATCTGCACGTTGGTGTCTAAGAAGTGCACTACCATCGTGCACAGTCTACACATGAGACACAGCAGAGTTGAACACTCCCTGATAGAGATCATACCAGGCAGCAAGCTGAAAAACAGCATCTTCGTACTCAACATTTATAGCTCTCCAAAGGGCAGGCACCATGGCTTCACCACGTTGCTCTGAAAAGCCCTTACGATTGCTAGAAATGCGGGAGCACCCATATAGTCATAGCGGGGGATTTCAACGCTCCACATCACGCGTGGGGCTATCCTCGCACCACTGCCAAAGGAGCCGAGCTCTGGCAAGCTGCCTCGGACCTTAATCTCACTCTGGTAACGGACCCCACGTTTCCTACACGCACTGGAAATTCTTGCTGCGGGGATACCACCCCAGATCTGACCTTTGTTGCAACTATGGGAGAGTCTCGTGGCCCAACTTGGGCGTGGACTTGGGAAGTGATCACTATATTCTCAGTACAACATTACAAAGTCAAGGAAAACCCCCTAGAACCTTCAAGTTCACAGACTGGGACCTATTCCGTAAGATCAGATCGAGAAACACACACAACGGCAATGATCAACCGGACTTCGACAAGTGGCTACCTCAGCTTAGCGAAGACGTCAAGTCGGCCACCAAAACGATCCAGAGTGATCTAAAAGTCGGTAAAATTGCCCATCTTCTGGAAGCAAAAGGCGCCCTTACGAGGTGGAAATCGCACCGTCTGAATCGCAGACTGCGGAAGCGCATAGCGAATCTTAATCAGGAAATAGCCGCCCACTGTCAGACACGGGAGAAACAGCACTGGGACGAAATCTGCAACACGGTGGACGGGCAGATGAGAGTGGGGGGAAAGTGGAACCTACTCAAACACCTGCTCCAGGAGACTAAATCTAAATCCACCCAGACGAGTGTTGTAGACAGGTTACTACACTCGGAAAGGAAAGCGAAATAGGATGCTCAAATAATGGAGTCTCCAGCCCGTAGATAGCTCGCTTTGGCCATAGACCGACCGCCTTCTGGCTACCCGCAATACACGGGATCACCAGCCCTCGATTTAGACAAGCCTTTCCAGGAAGCAGAGGTCCAGAACGCGTTAACCAAACTTAACGGGAATTCCGCCCCAGGCCCAGATGGCATCACGAACAAGACGCTTCGTAACCTAGACGACGACTCTGTCACCATCCTCACCAAAAAATCAATCGTATTTGGGAGTCGGGTGTCTTCCCAGAACACTGGAAAGCGGCATCCGTAATTTTCATCCCGAAAGCGGGCCGGAGTCTCAGTCTTAACAACCTGCGACCAATTTCCCTCACGTCTTGTATAGGCAAGGTCGCCGAGCACAACGATCAGATTTCGAAGCATATAGAGGAAACAAAGCTATCTCCTTACAACATGACAGGTTTCCGACTACACCTATCCACTCAGGACGTCATGAAAATGCTGTAACCTCACGTTATTGATCAGGAGACAAAGGATGTTAGGGCCATTCTCGGCCTCGATCTTGAGGAGGCCTTTGACAATGTTTCGCACTTTCACATACTCGATTCCATTTCTCGCCTCAACCTAGGAGAGAACTTTCATAAGTTCGCCTGCTCTTTCCTTGGGGATAGAAGAGCCACTATCAGGCTAGGGGATCTCAAGTCTGCGCCCTACGATCTGGGTCCCTTCGGCACCCCGCAGGGCTCAGTCGTCTCCCCGCTGCTGTTTAACATTGCCATGTGCAGCTTAGCCGCCGAGCTCTCAAGCCTGACAGGCATCAAGTCCGCCATCTACGCGGACGATATCACCGTATGGAGTGTCGGTATCTCGGAAGGCTACGTAGAGAGCTCCCTTCAGGATGCCGTCGACTGTGTCGAAGTCTGCATCAAGGAAATGGGCCTCAAGCTGTCACCATCAAAGTCAGAACTTCTTTTATATCGACCCACCAGGAGGGGTCCTAAGCCCAAAAACTGGAAACCACTAGCCGACATCGATATTAGGCTACAAACGGCTTCGGGGCACCGGATCCCAAGGGTGGACTTCATGCGTGTACTGGGCATGATCATCAAGGCCAACGGACAGAACGGCCACACAATCAACCGTCTGACTTCCAAAGCGGAAGAAGTCATCCGATTAATCACTAGGATCTCGAACAGTCGGGGCGGTGTTCGGGAGGACAACCTCGTCAGACTGTTTCGTGCCTTTTTGATGAGCCACATAACTTATATGTCATCCATGCACAAGTGGCAACTCCACGAGAGGGCTAAATTAAACACTGTCATCAGGAAAAGCATCAAGAGAGTTTTATGTCTTCCGACGCGCACGAGCACAGAAAAGCTGATGGACCTTGGAGTGCACAATACACTCGTATCGAGGCTCGGCAAACGGCACAGATCACCAAGCTTTCAGTAACATCAACAGGAAGATCCTGGTCAGCACGGGACACAACCCCTCATGCTCGAAGTGCAAAACTTGCAACTCTCTGACCGCATGAGATCTTACATCAAGGTTTCTCCCCTTCCACGAAATATGCACCCACAACAAAACGTGGGCAGGCGTGTCGCTCGAGCATCATCGCCTTTAGCTCACGCTCACTCTCACTCATCGCTTGCATGCTTTGTCGACGCTGCCCAGTACGGCGCTTCCACTCGTTTTGCAGTGGTATCCACAAATAATAAGGGTCGGATCCTTTCCTCAGCGTCAATTCGAACCTCCTCTTCTCACAAACCAGAACAAATGGGCATTGCCCTCGTTCTTCTTGATCCTCAAAGGACTGGTATTTATACTGACTCTAGATCCGCTGCTAGGGCCTTTGCTTCTGGGTCCCTCTGCAAGGAAGTTTTTAGAACTCTCGCTCACAAGGAATTGACGCACCATACTATCACTTGGTGTTCCCTGCTCATCTTGGCTCGAAAGTCGGAGGCCTTTCCAATGTCAACGAGCTAGTCCACTCCCAGGCGCGAGGTCTCACTTGCCGCACCGGGACTTGCGCGGCTCAGCCAGAGGAATCCGCTCCCAGCCTTCATTTTAGGGACCTTTTAGTACATTAAACGGAGTGACGAAACGCTATCAAATGGGCCGTAGGCGCTTCCCACTCCCACATGAAAAGTTGTCTCGACCACAGGCAGTTTCTCTTCGGATGCTTCAGACGGGGACATACCCCCAGCCTTTCGAGTTACAGTCACTACACCGACAGTTCGCCACTTTGTCCAGACTGTAACGAACGCAGTGACTTTAGACACATGCCCTGGAGGTGCCCCTCTTTACAGGAACGACATGATGAATTCTCTGAAGAAGAATTCTATTCCTTCATCAAGAGTCCTGACCTACTTCCACAAATCAAGGCTGTCCAGAAGGCCCACGACGCGGCGGTGAGGCTAGGCCTCCCCGTCCCTACGTGGAGGCGGCCCGCGACCCTCCCCTTTTAAAACGAGGGCGGATTCCTTCAGAATCCGAATAAAGTTTATCTATCTATCTATCTATCTATCTATCTATCTATCTATCTATCTATCTATCTATCTATCTATCTTAGTTTGATATGTTTCTTGGCGTCCGCCAGTACATGGAGCTTAATGCTGTTCTGGGGCATGGTAAATGATTGATTATTTGTCTCATTGTTTTATTATTATTATATAGTAGTAGTAGTAGTAGTAGTAGTAGTAGTAGTAGTAGTAGTAGTAGTAGTGGTAGTAGTGAGTGAGTGAGTGAGTGAGTGAGTGAGTGAGTGAGTGAGTGAGTGAGTGAGTGAGTGAGTGAGTGAGTGAGTGAGTGAGTGAGTGAGTGAGTGAGTGAGTGAGTACGGCTCTTACGCTGTTTCTTCCCCGGCAAATCCTCATTGATTCAAGACCCTCCTCACCTTCATACCTGTATTTTTTTGCACACTAATTTGCGTAGTTCCCCCACTATCTCATCTATTACATTGCGTCGTCAGTTTTAGCCGCCGTTTCCACTCAGCAAACCTAATCATACTGCTCTGGGCGCTATGTGCGAGAAAAACATCAGTTGTCCCGGAACAATTCTTGGGCGAGTATATGTTGAACAGTTATTGAAATTTAGCCGACTGGCTAGATTTGAATAACTTCGATAGCTACTGGGGGTAAGCTATGTAAACCTTGTTTAAGCCCAGGCACGCAACTTCTTTGTGCATTAAATGCAAGCACGCAGTTTGAGCTTCTAAAGCATTCATTATACTCACCATCGCAAACAACAACCTGTAAAAAAGATAAGAACGCTAATATGTGAGGGCAGCTCTTTAACAGGCTCAGTCACACTTTGTGAAATACGTTTATCTGGCTGTGTATGGCACTGTGGCACCGCTATCCGATTTACAATTTCAGATAATTAAGATTACAAATGTATTTCTTTCTAATATTTTGGCATATTATTTTACTTATAATCAACGTTTACATCTAAGCTTTTTTGTTGTAAAGCAATTACCGGCGATTACAATGCTTTCTAGTGGTATATAGCAGGGCAGCTATACGCGCGTTCATGTGGCTGTATACTGAAAGAGGTGTCGCTTGTGGGTCAAAAAGTATCGACAACCTTATGCTCCTGCAGCGCGAATAGCTGGGTTCTCTTGAGCCGTGGCATGCTTGGAGAGTAGTGGCTCGTATACCTCCACTGTAATCAAGTCTGCCTCGGCAGAAGAAGGATGTCATGTGTCTCGACGAGCCCCAGCCAGTACAACTATCGCTATGTTCATTCGCTCAGTTACTGCGAGGGCCGTGGGACGAAGCTGGGCCGTGGGACAAACGGTATACTATTTCCAGGTCTGTAAAATGGGAAATCAGCCTTTTACTTCACAATTCTATGAAACTGGAGCATGCGAAGTGTCATTTTTATATACTAGATTAATACAGCATGTCCTCTGGTTTTTCTTATTACGCACCACTTATAGTAATAATGGAAGAAGTAACAATCGCTATGACGTACTTTTCTCCGTACTTTCACTCAATGGATATTTTCTTATATTTTTACAATGAACTAAGTACGTGGAATCAAAACATTGGCAGATAGCAGGTTACTTGACACTGTAATTTTAGAAAGTTTACATGTACACTACACTAATGGTGGGAAGCGACACATTATTATTATTATTATTATTATTATTATTATTATTATTATTATTATTATTATTATTATTATTATTATTATTATTATTTGGAATCTAAACATGTACACGCAATGGGGAGATAGAGCAGGCTGGTAACTACCACCAAGAGGGGCACAACGCCTCCCTACTCTTTTGGGAGAAGGGAATAGGGAAGGGAAGAGAGCAAAGAAAGAGGAACGAACATTGAAAGTAATAACATACGAGTACACAGACAAAAGGAAAACAACAAAATATGGCTATAAACGATGCGCCTGGCGCATGCCAAGTAACGCGGAACCACACGTTTCAGTGTCAACCGTGCACAAAATTTTACTAAGTACGAGCTTGGGGAAGTTGGTGAACCATCATGGAATGGAGCGCAAGGACCGCCAGACACAGACGAGAAGATGGGATGAGGTGCTACTGACAACTAAAATATATAGCTAACTGCACGAAAACTACTGTGGCTTGATTTGGAGAAATATGGTGTTTTCCCTTTTCTCTTTTCTTTGTGCTTTCTTTGTTGCCGCGATCTTTTACCTATGTTAGGTATCACTTCGTGGCAATAAACTTCAATTGTTTGTAGTGCTTCGTCCTGTCTACTCGTCTGTGTTCTGATGTTTCTTGCGCTCCATTCCTGGTTCCTGGTGACAGTGTGATACGCACTGTCACCAGGAAAGGCCCACTTTGGGAGTGTGACAGGTCCGTGCACCAACTAGAATTGGCCAATTCTGGTTGCATAGCAACGTTTAACTTCCTCTTATTCGCTACACCAAAGAAGCAGGGGCATTAGTTTTGAACACTAAGGAAAGGGGGCATAAAGAGGTGTGTTTTACGGCAAAAATACAGGCCTGCACATGAGGCACAGTCACAACAAAATCTGCGTTTTGCCCCGTAACAGCATACACTGTAAAAAAGTTTTCTCTCAATGGGCATGTATTTTTTTTATTATTAACTGGTATTGATGTACTAAGTCCATTGGTTTACTACGTAGTTGTGGAGATAGTCTGGTAACCATATTTATTTATTTATTTACAAATACTGCAGGCCCTATTCGGGCCCAAGCAGGAGTGGGTACATAAATGTCAGTGACGATATCAAACGGAATATATAAAAATGAAATACAAGGTATAAAATTCACAAATATTCTCAACATTAATAAGGAGCGTAGATAATATATAGCAATTATAGCAGTAACAGAGTACAAAGTACAAAACAAAAAAGTCATAGCACCGATGAGAAAACAAATAATATATAGCAGACTCTTAAAAATCAAAAGATATGTCATTGACGAGATGGGCGAACGATTGTGTAGTGCCAGCATTAACCCCATTCTCCCGGTAACCTGTTCTTGTATCTTGTAAGGCACTTCAAAACCGCATATAGACGGTTGGCATGTGCCGTGAGCTCAATTTGGGTTTCGGCGCGCATTGTTGATTTGCGCCTTCCCGATATACCAACCGATGACTACCAAAAACTCGGCCACGGGGCATATAGGTTGCTCATATTTAAAAGTCAGAAGCTGATTAACAGCTCAGCTCTTAAGCTCGACAAACATACGTGGAGCCCTCGCGAAAACTATAATCATTATGATATCAGTGATCATGCACATCTATGCAACGCCCATTGCGCGGCATCATTTGCGCGCCCCCGTTTTTCGTCTCTTGTGCTCATGCCCCTCAGCCCATCACTACATAAAGTACTCAGTTGAACTTCTGCGTGGTTTCTCTCCCAAGTTCTTATACGACTTCTTGGTGGGTCGATATGTTCAGGGGATTGTACAG
>JABSTT010003660.1:0-28202 GCA_013339685.2 Hyalomma asiaticum | reverse complement strand
CAAAGTCCGACGATTTGACGAGCGCCGAAATTGTAAGCGCCGAAATACGAGTTACAGTCGACGGTTACGAAGTGACGGCTCTGGTAGACACTGGTGCGGACTTCTCAATTATGAGTGAGAGTTTGGCGCATAAACTAAGGAAAGTTAGAACAGAGTGGACGGGGCCGCAGATTAGGGGAGCTGGTGGCCGGCTACTGACACCCATTGGAAAGTGCACAGCAAGGATCGGCATAGAGGAATCGTCATACGTCGCAACTTTTGTTATTCTTCCCGAGTGTTGCAAACAGGCCATCTTGGGTATGGATTTCCTGCGCGAATACGGTGCAATCATCAATATACCAGAAGGTCTGCTGACATTTTCGAAGGATGAAACTGCACAACTACAGCGAAAGCCCTTGTGCCTCCTTGAGGACGTGACCGTGCCGCCGTTATCTTGTCGCCTCGTCCCCGTCAGGTGCACCACGCAGCATAATGGAGACGGCGTCGCTGAGCAAGTCCCTGCACTTCTGCTCACTCGAGGTGTTGCTGTAGCCAGAAGTCTCATCAGTGTGGTGCATGGGCAAGCCGATATTCTTCTGACGAACTTTTGCAAGGAACGGCGCCACATTACCGAAGGCACTACAGTTGCTTACCTCGACGGAATTGCAGAGTACCGCGAATGCTTTGCAGTACAGCAGGGCGAGCAGGACACTTCTATAGCACCACCTGTTCTTGATGTGAACGCAAGTTTACCGCCGTCGGAGAGGCAGCGTCTTCTTGACCTTTTGAACCAGTTTCAAGACTGTTTCTCGTCGGTTTCACGGGTCAATCAAACGCCACTCACAAAGCACCGTATTATAACGGAGGAGACGGCACGACCCATCAGGCAGAACCCTTATCGTGTCTCACCTAAAGAACGCGAGGCTATCCAACAACAAGTGAAGCAGATGCTTGACGATGACGTCATCCAGCCGTCAAAAAGTCCTTGGGCATCGCCGGTTGTACTAGTTCAAAAGAAGGACGGTAGCCTACGCTTCTGTGTGGACTACCGCAAACTGAACCGGGTCACAAAGAAAGACGTGTACCCATTACCCCGTATCGATGACTCCCTGGACCGGCTGAGGCATGCACGCTACTTCTCATCGATGGATTTAAAAAGCGGTTATTGGCAAATTGAGGTCGACGAACGAGACAGAGAGAAGACCGCTTTCGTGACGCCTGACGGACTTTATGAATTCAAGGTCTTACCCTTTGGATTGTGCTCTGCTCCGGCAACGTTTCAAAGGCTGATGGACACAGTTCTGTCTGGCCTAAAGTGGCAGACGTGTTTAGTGTATCTAGACGACGTCATCGTCTTTTCAGAAACGTTTGAGGAGCACCTAAGAAGGCTTCTGTCGGTGTTTCAAGCAATTCGGTCCGCCGGACTAACACTGAAAGCGGAGAAATGTCATTTCGGTTTCGAAGAACTTCAATTCCTAGGCCATGTTGTGAGCCACAAAGGTGTTCTTCCTGACCCCGACAAGATTGCGGCCGTTGCAAAATTTCCAGTACCAACGGATAAGAAAGCAGTTAGGCGTTTTCTAGGCCTCTGCGCATACTACCGACGATTTATAGCCAACTTCTCGCACCTCGCTGCGCCGTTAACACGCCTGACAAAGGACGACGTCGCATTTGTATGGGGCGAAGAAGAACAAGCGGCATTTGATCATCTCCGACAGCGCCTACAGACACCTCCTGTGCTAGCCCACTTTGACGAAGACGCTCCTACCATGATTCACACGGATGCCAGCAACGTAGGCCTTGGGGCTGTACTCGTCCAGTGGCAAGACTCGGCGGAACGAGTAATTGCATACGCAAGTAGAACGCTCTCGCGTGCTGAATCTAACTACTCTACGACCGAAAAGGAATGTCTTGCTGTCGTCTGGGCGGTTATGAAGTTTCGGCCATACCTATATGGCCGTTCCTTTCAAGTAGTAAGCGACCATCACTCCCTTTGCTGGCTGACCAACTTGAAGGACCCATGTGGTCGGCTAGCACGGTGGAGTTTACGGCTTCAAGAATTTGACATGACGGTGGTCTATAAATCCGGACGACAACACTCCGACGCTGACTGCCTCTCAAGGTCACCGATAGAGCACCAAGACACAGATGATGACGACATGGCTTTCGTAGGGGTTGTCGACACGGTTACCATTTCGCGTCAGCAACGTGAAGACACCGACCTGCTTCCACTCATTAATTTTCTGGAAGGACGGACCACTAGCGTGCCTCGGCCATGGGCAAGCCGATATTCTTCTGACGAACTTTTGCAAGGAACGGCGCCACATTACCGAAGGCACTACAGTTGCTTACCTCGACGGAATTGCAGAGTACCGCGAATGCTTTGCAGTACAGCAGGGCGAGCAGGACACTTCTATAGCACCACCTGTTCTTGATGTGAACGCAAGTTTACCGCCGTCGGAGAGGCAGCGTCTTCTTGACCTTTTGAACCAGTTTCAAGACTGTTTCTCGTCGGTTTCACGGGTCAATCAAACGCCACTCACAAAGCACCGTATTATAACGGAGGAGACGGCACGACCCATCAGGCAGAACCCTTATCGTGTCTCACCTAAAGAACGCGAGGCTATCCAACAACAAGTGAAGCAGATGCTTGACGATGACGTCATCCAGCCGTCAAAAAGTCCTTGGGCATCGCCGGTTGTACTAGTTCAAAAGAAGGACGGTAGCCTACGCTTCTGTGTGGACTACCGCAAACTGAACCGGGTCACAAAGAAAGACGTGTACCCATTACCCCGTATCGATGACTCCCTGGACCGGCTGAGGCATGCACGCTACTTCTCATCGATGGATTTAAAAAGCGGTTATTGGCAAATTGAGGTCGACGAACGAGACAGAGAGAAGACCGCTTTCGTGACGCCTGACGGACTTTATGAATTCAAGGTCTTACCCTTTGGATTGTGCTCTGCTCCGGCAACGTTTCAAAGGCTGATGGACACAGTTCTGTCTGGCCTAAAGTGGCAGACGTGTTTAGTGTATCTAGACGACGTCATCGTCTTTTCAGAAACGTTTGAGGAGCACCTAAGAAGGCTTCTGTCGGTGTTTCAAGCAATTCGGTCCGCCGGACTAACACTGAAAGCGGAGAAATGTCATTTCGGTTTCGAAGAACTTCAATTCCTAGGCCATGTTGTGAGCCACAAAGGTGTTCTTCCTGACCCCGACAAGATTGCGGCCGTTGCAAAATTTCCAGTACCAACGGATAAGAAAGCAGTTAGGCGTTTTCTAGGCCTCTGCGCATACTACCGACGATTTATAGCCAACTTCTCGCACCTCGCTGCGCCGTTAACACGCCTGACAAAGGACGACGTCGCATTTGTATGGGGCGAAGAAGAACAAGCGGCATTTGATCATCTCCGACAGCGCCTACAGACACCTCCTGTGCTAGCCCACTTTGACGAAGACGCTCCTACCATGATTCACACGGATGCCAGCAACGTAGGCCTTGGGGCTGTACTCGTCCAGTGGCAAGACTCGGCGGAACGAGTAATTGCATACGCAAGTAGAACGCTCTCGCGTGCTGAATCTAACTACTCTACGACCGAAAAGGAATGTCTTGCTGTCGTCTGGGCGGTTATGAAGTTTCGGCCATACCTATATGGCCGTTCCTTTCAAGTAGTAAGCGACCATCACTCCCTTTGCTGGCTGACCAACTTGAAGGACCCATGTGGTCGGCTAGCACGGTGGAGTTTACGGCTTCAAGAATTTGACATGACGGTGGTCTATAAATCCGGACGACAACACTCCGACGCTGACTGCCTCTCAAGGTCACCGATAGAGCACCAAGACACAGATGATGACGACATGGCTTTCGTAGGGGTTGTCGACACGGTTACCATTTCGCGTCAGCAACGTGAAGACACCGACCTGCTTCCACTCATTAATTTTCTGGAAGGACGGACCACTAGCGTGCCTCGGCCATTCGCAAGAAACTTGCCATCCTTCTGCTTGCGCGACAATGTTGTTTACAAAAACTTTCGTCGAACGGAAGTGCCTACTTACTTGTAGTCCCAGCGTCTATGCGTGAGGAAATTCTTTGAACCTGCCATGATGAATTGACGTCCGGCCACATCACAAACACGCGCACAATTGCCAGAATCAAGCAAAAGTATTCTTGGCCAATTATTTCATCCATTGCAATACATTACGAGCGCACGGGCGTGCACTATCAACGGCGCAAAACTCCACCTTTGAAGCTTCCTAAACATTTACAGCCAGTCCAGATGCCTACCATGTATTTTGCCCAAATTGGGATGGACTTTCTGGAGCCATTCGCGATTCGACGTCAGGAAACAGGTGGACAATAATCGCCACCGATTATCTGACGTGCTATGCAGAGACAAAAGCTTTACCAAGCGGCAACGCTATAGATGCAGTACGGTTTTTTGTTGAAAACGTCGTGCTGAGGAACGATGCACCTGCAGTGTTAATAACACCCAGAGGTACTGACTTACGGCAGCCCTCCTCAAGGCAGTTCTAGATCTCACCCGCACAGCCTTCCGCAAAACGACTGCCTACCACACTCAAACTAGCGGCTTCACAGAAGACCTCAACAAGGGTACTGCGGATATGTCCAGTCTCCACGCACAAAAGAAGAAGAAGATCACGGGAACTTAGAAGAAGAAGACGAGATCCCTGCGTGATCACTCAGTGTTCTTTTCGATTAAAGTGACCAGCTCTGTGTTCGTGATTCCTGCTGCTGATTTGTGCTGTTCCTGCATCGCGACACTGGTGGAGGTGCGGGGTAAATGTTCGGAACACCTCTTCGCAGCGCCGTATCCAGTCCAGAGCGAGTTCCGCGTGTTGAAACGCCAGTTCACCGCGCCAGCCGCCGCCTGTTAGGCCTGAGCCCAGAGTGCGGTCCGCTACCAGAGGTTGCAACTGTGTCCGAGAGGAGTACCCAAGCCATGGCAAACCCAGGCCCGACACAGGTGACTGTTTCGAATCCTCGATCGCCTCCGCCCTTTCACGGCAACGCCTATGAAGACGCCGAGGACTGGCTCGAGGAGTTCGAGCGCGTGGCCAGTGTGAATGGCTGGAGCGCCAACGCCGGTCAAAAGTTGGCTCACGTGTACTTCTCTCTTCTGGACGGCGCCCGAACGTGTTTCACAAACCGTGAGGGAAACTGGTCATCTTGGGAAGAATTCACCCGGAAGTTTTTCGACACGTTCGGAAGCAGCGAAAGGCGAGAGCAAGCTCAACGACTACTCGAATCTCGCGTTCAGAAGCCCAACGAAACAGTGGCCATGTTTGTTGAGGACATGACCCGTCTATTTCGTCGAGCAGACCCGGATATGTCCGAGGGGAAGAAGCTCAGTCACCTCATGCGCGGTGTGAAGGAGCAGCTGTTTGCCGGTCTTGTGCGAAACCCGCCAACAAATGTTGACGAATTTTTGAAGGAGTCGACGGCCATCGAACGTGCACTACAGCTACGGTACCGTCAGTATGACCGTGTCAACAGCAGTGTATCAACCAGCGCCGCAGCCGTGCCGGCGGTTCCAGCTACTGACGAGGGTTTGCGCCAGCTCATACGCGACATAGTCCGTGAAGAGGTGAAGAAGCTCCTCGCTACGCCGAGTGAACGCACGGTAGCGTCCGTCTCCGAAGTTGTGCGCCAGGAGGTAAGGCAAGCGCTTTCACCTCCCGAACAACCCATCGAAACGCGTAATCCCAGCTACGCAGAAATTGTCTGTCGACCGCCGCCTATTGCGCCGACACTGCAGTACTACCAGCAGCAACCGCCGCCTATTGCGCCGACACCGCAGTATTACCAGCAGCAGCCGCCGCCTATTGCGCCGACACCGCAGTGTTACCAGCAGCAACCGCCGACAGTACCTTGGTACTACAGGGGAGCTCCAACGCGACCACCGCTCCGAAAAACTGACATTTGGCGCACTCCGGACTACAGGCCCCTGTGCTTCCATTGTGGAGAAGCAGGCCACGTTTGTCGCCATTGCCCTTATCGAGTCGCAGGGCAAGGATTTCCATCCGCTGCTCCTCGTCGCTCGAACAGCCGACCCAACGTCGACGCGAATGCGTCAAGCTGGCGCGACGATTCCCCTGTTTTCAGGCCGCGCTCCCCCTCTCCTGGACGTTCGTCTTCTCCGCTAACTCGACGAAGTGCCGCTGACGTTGCCAGAGGGCGATCTCCCAGCCCCAGCCGGGGAAACTAAAAGCAGCGACCTTTGGGGGGGAGGTTGCCACTCGTCGAAAATCTGAAAATCCCCCATTGCGAATGAAGGAAGAGCCGACAAAGTCCGACGATTTGACGAGCGTCGAAATTGTAAGCGCCGAAATACGAGTTACAGTCGACGGGTACGAAGTGACGGCTCTGGTAGACACTGGTGCGGACTTCTCAATTATGAGTGAGAGTTTGGCGCATAAACTAAGGAAAGTTAGAACAGAGTGGACGGGGCCGCAGATTAGGGGAGCTGGTGGCCGGCTACTGACACCCATTGGAAAGTGCACAGCAAGGATCGGCATAGAGGAATCATCATACGTCGCAACTTTTGTTATTCTTCCCGAGTGTTGCAAACAGGCCATCTTGGGTATGGATTTCCTGCGCGAATACGGTGCAATCATCAATATACCAGAAGGTCTGCTGACATTTTCGAAGGATGAAACTGCACAACTACAGCGAAAGCCCTTGTGCCTCCTTGAGGACGTGACCGTGCCGCCGTTATCTTGTCGCCTCGTCCCCGTCAGGTGCACCACGCAACATAATGGAGACTGCGTCGCTGAGCAAGTCCCTGCACTTCTGCTCACTCGAGGTGTTGCTGTAGCCAGAAGTCTCATCAGTGTGGTGCATGGGCAAGCCGATATTCTTCTGACGAACTTTTGCAAGGAACGGCGCCACATTACCGAAGGCACTACAGTTGCTTACCTCGACGGAATTGCAGAGTACCGCGAATGCTTTGCAGTACAGCAGGGCGAGCAGGACACTTCTATAGCACCACCTGTTCTTGATGTGAACGCAAGTTTACCGCCGTCGGAGAGGCAGCGTCTTCTTGACCTTTTGAACCAGTTTCAACACTGTTTCTCGTCGGTTTCACGGGTCAATCAAACGCCACTCACAAAGCACCGTATTATAACGGAAGAGACGGCACGACCCATCAGGCAGAACCCTTATCGTGTCTCATCTAAAGAACGCGAGGCTATCCAACAACAAGTGAAACAGATGCTTCACGATGACGTCATCCAGCCGTCAAAAAGTCCTTGGGCATCGCCGGTTGTACTAGTTCAAAAGAAGGACGGTAGCCTACGCTTCTGTGTGGACTACCGCAAACTGAACCGGGTCACAAAGAAAGACGCGTACCCATTACCCCGTATCGATGACTCCCTGGACCGGCTGAGGCATGCACGCTACTTCTCATCGATGGATTTAAAAAGCGGTTATTGGCAAATTGAGGTCGACGAACGAGACAGAGAGAAGACCGCTTTCGTGACGCCTGACGGACTTTATGAATTCAAGGTCTTACCCTTTGGATTGTGCTCTGCTCCAGCAACGTTTCAAAGGCTGATGGACACAGTTCTGTCTGGCCTAAAGTGGCAGACGTGTTTAGTTTATCTAGACGACGTCATCGTCTTTTCAGAAACGTTTGAGGAGCACCTAAGAAGGCTTCTGTCGGTGTTTCAAGCAATTCGGTCCGCCGGACTAACACTGAAAGCGGAGAAATGTCATTTCGGTTTCGAAGAACTTCAATTCCTAGGCCATGTTGTGAGCCACAAAGGTGTTCTTCCTGACCCCGACAAGATTGCGGCCGTTGCAAAATTTCCAGTACCAACGGATAAGAAAGCAGTTAGGCGTTTTCTAGGCCTCTGCGCATACTACCGACGATTTATAGCCAACTTCTCGCACCTCGCTGCGCCGTTAACACGCCTGACAAAAGGACGACGTCGCATTTGTATGGGGCGAAGAAGAACAAGCGGTATTTGATCATCTCCGACAGCGCCTACAGACACCTCCTGTGCTAGCCCACTTTGACGAAGACGCTCCTACCATGATTCACACGGATGCCAGCAACGTAGGCCTTGGGGCTGTACTCGTCCAGTGGCAAGACTCGGCGGAACGAGTAATTGCATACGCAAGTAGAACGCTCTCGCGTGCTGAATCTAACTACTCTACGACCGAAAAGGAATGTCTTGCTGTCGTCTGGGCGGTTATGAAGTTTCGGCCATACCTATATGGCCGTTCCTTTCAAGTAGTAAGCGACCATCACTCCCTTTGCTGGCTGACCAACTTGAAGGACCCATGTGGTCGGCTAGCACGGTGGAGTTTACGGCTTCAAGAATTTGACATGACGGTGGTCTATAAATCCGGACGACAACACTCCGACGCTGACTGCCTCTCAAGGTCACCGATAGAGCACCAAGACACAGATGATGACGACATGGCTTTCGTAGGGGTTGTCGACACGGTTACCATTTCGCGTCAGCAACGTGAAGACACCGACCTGCTTCCACTCATTAATTTTCTGGAAGGACGGACCACTAGCGTGCCTCGGCCATTCGCAAGAAACCTACCATCCTTCTGCTTGCGCGACGACGTGCTCTACAAAAAGAACTTTTCATCTAACGGAAGCACCTATCTGCTCGTCGTCCCGACGTCTATGCGTGACGAAGTACTGGGAGCCTGCCACGATGAGCCGACGTCTGGTCACCTCGGATACACACGCACAGTGGCCAGAATCAAGCAGAAATACTATTGGCCGAGGCTTACGGCGATTGTGAAACATTACGTGCGCACGTGCCTCGAATGTCAACGACGGAAGGCGCCACCCTTAAAACCAGCTGGGTTATTGCAACCAGTTCAAGTGCCGCCGGTGCCTTTTGCCCAAATAGGGATGGACCTTCTGGGACCGTTTCCAAATTCGTCTTCAGGCAACAAGTGGGTCATAGTAGCTACAGACTACCTAACACGCTACGCAGAGACGAAAGCTTTACCAAGCGGCACGGCAGTAGAAGCAGCACGTTTTTTCATTGAAAACGACGTTCTGAGGCACGGAGCTCCTACAGTAATAATAACAGACCGAGGTACTGCCTTCACGTCTACACTGCTCAAGACCGTACTTGATCTCAGCGGCACAGCTCACAGAAAGACGACGGCTTACCACCCGCAGACTAACCGTCTCACGGAACGCCTGAACAAGACTTTGGCGTATATGCTCAGTATGTACGTTGACGTCGACCACAAAAATTGGGACGACATTCTACCGTACGTTACATTCGCCTATAACACCGCACAGCAAGAAACGACGCGAAGGACGCCATTCAGCCTTCTTTATGGCCGAGAGGTGACGACTATGCTTGACGCAATGTTACTGCATGACTGCGACGACATGGATACGGACGCCGATGTTTTCACTCGGCGTGCAGAGGAAGCGCGCCAGCTCGCGCGCGTCCGTATCACCAGGCAACAAAACTCTGATGCAAAACGTTATAACCTGCGGCACCGATTTGTGACCTATCAACCCGGCGAGAAAGTGTGGGTTTGGACTCCTGTTCGTCGACGCGGACTTTCGGAAAAACTAATGAAGCGGTACTTCGGTCCGTATGAGGTTGTGCGACGCCTCAGCGATGTGAACTATGAAGTCATACCTCATAGCTCCTCAAGAAGCGCGTCTTCCTAAACCGGATGTTGTGCACATTGTGCGTATGAAGCCCTACTGCTCTGAATAATGTGTGCCACACTACAGTTTCTGCTGCGGCGTATTGCAGTCGAGCATCGGGACGATGCTGTCTCCATGGAGGAGGCAAATGCCACATCCAGTCTCCACGCATATATATATATATATATATATATATATATATATATATATATATATATATATATATATATATATATATATATATATATATATATATATATATATATATATATATATATATATATATATATATATATATATATATATATATATATATATATATATATATATATATATATATATATATATATATATATATATATATATATATATATATATATATATATATATATATATATATATATATATATATATATATATATATATATATATATATATATATATATATATATATATATATATATATATATATATATATATATATATATATATATATATATATATATATATATATATATATATATATATATATATATATATATATATATATATATATATATATATATATATATATATATATATATATATATATATATATATATATATATATATATATATATATATATATATATATATATATATATATATATATATATATATATATATATATACCTGTCCTGAGCGACATATTTTGAGCGCACAAAGACTGCAGAATTCATAATCAGTTGCATTTTTCTTCAGTTAAGGTTTGCAGGTTTGTAAATGACTTCCTGGTGATTGTTGATTGCTCCGATGATATTTTCATTTTGCTGTTCCCAGACTTCTAAAATTGTTCAGTGAACAATTACAGCCCCTTGAACTCACACATGGGTTGCCGTCTGATAACTGCCTAAGTTTTTTGGACCTTAAGCTGTGCACTCATTTATGCTGGCACTGCGCACCAAGAAGTGGGAAACCGCTTCTGCCTTTTCATTCCGCACATTCGAAATTGGTGAAAAGGGGAATTATTCACGTGTGCCTCATCAACGCCCTTAGGAGGTCATGCCCGCTCTCGGTAGAAAAGTGTTTCCAAGCGCAGGTCGAGCGCCTCTTAAGCGCCGGTTACGCTAAGGCCCTGTTAGCTGCTGTAGCTGAAAAGCTTCTTAAGCAGTTCAGGCAGGGTGCGCAAGAACAACCTCAGGATGCGGCGTTCCCTCGGAACCCTGTCGCAGTGCTCCCTTACTTTCACAACGTGTCTCACAGGCTGAAGAAAATCGGGCAACGCGCTGGCGTCAAAGTGTTCTTTTCAGCTCCGGAGAAGCTTTCCATGCTTTGTAAGCTTGTGAATGGTCCTCCTTCAAGTAGACCTGAATGCCCCGCTCAGTACAGAGACCCCTTTGCGCCCTGCACCACCAAAGTGGTGTATATGATTCCCCTATCGTGCGGGAAAAAATACGTAGGGCAAACTGGACGCTGCTTAAACGAAAGGTTAATGGAGCACGATAATAATGTGCATTGCACGGTTCAGGGCCACCTTGGGATCCATTGCCGTGACTGCGGATGTGTGCCTCTCTTTAGGCGTTGCACAGTGCTGAGCAAGCACCGATCTTAGCTGACACGCGAAATTATCGAAGCGTACCACATAACAAAATTAGGCAGCTCGTGTGTGAGTTCCCCTTCAGTAGCGCTATCATAGAAAGAAATTTCATATTTGAACGGTTATCATTAAAAAGTTGTCTTTGCTTGCACTGTACGAGCAAAAAAATGAACTGCCATCCCTTTGTTACCAACACGTGTTTACTACCAACCCTTGTACGCATGTCGCCTCACTACTTATACATGGGCCGCGTTTCCGCAAATAAAGGTTGTTGAAAGTCAACGCTGGGTGTGTCCTCTTCTCTTGTCCTAGTGTCTTGCGCGCTGTAGTCACTTCACTCAAGACACGGGGCTTACCGGCGCAGCATGTTAGCCGCTCGGGCGCGCTTGTCCCGCCCGGTTGTGCTTCTCGATGCGCCGCACGTCACCGCTGCACAAAGAGCTGATTCAGTGGATGCGTCGTTATTGAGCACTCGTGTTCTGATGCTGATAACGTGCGTCCCATGGTGGTCGTCTACTTGACAGTGACACAGCAGCACTACCATTGTGCCCGTGGTGATGGGGAGTCGATTTTACACCTGCCGCATTTCAAGTGGCACAGGTTGTTATAACGTGCACCGTGCCCTGACAAAGTGCCCTTTGCTAAAGCTTAGCCAAAGCCTGAGCACTTTCTAGTGACTGCACACCATCATCGCTGCATTATTACTCTTTACAACGTAAGCTGTTACGAGATCACAACAAGGGCCGTTTTTGACGCCGTAGTTGTCTGCCGCCGGCGCCGGTGTCCGCAACCACTATCGCGCAAATTTTTTTTAGAAAAAATAAACAGGACCGAGGAGGACTGGAAGCCACGGCCTTCTGCGTGGCAGTCGAGCATTCTACCACTGAGCTACGCCTGTGGTTGAAAAATCAGCGCTACAAGACCTATACAGGTATAAAGCCTGCCGAGGGATCGCATTAAGAAATGTTACGTTGCAGAATAGTAATACGGCACTACGCGGCGAGGAAAGTGAATTGCATAACGCGTGCGAGGAATCATTTAAAAGAACGCAGGGGTGCACGCTTTGTAGCTCTGCACCCATTACAGAGGCATCATGAACATCATGATTATGAAATGATTCTCTAACTTTTCCGTCATCATTATTACAAAGCCCTGCCTCGTGAAGCAGTTTTGTCGTATCATGCCATGAGTCATGCGACAGGCGACATGCGCAGGCCCCGACAGCAACCTGACTTGGCTCTTCGATATACTTGATGGCCCGGTCACTTGGCCAGATCCCCAAGCGTTTATAATGGTTTCTAAGAAGGTCGCTCCTCCAGCTTACGCTGTCACTGTCCTGCGATTCCGCGCAGGCTCGGGTTTTTTAAAAACGATAGTCTTTTGTTGGGATACTTGAACACAGAAATCTTGGTCTGTCTTTGTCTTTCTCTGGCTGTCACACGATTCAGCCACCGGGCCAAAGTTTAAGCACTTTCCGAACGCCCAGCCATCTTGAAATGGAAGCTGCGTGCATACTTGTTAACATTGTCGTTCAAAAAGCTAATATTACGCATATCTGACCGCAACATCAATACCTTTTCATTAGGTACGTGGTGTGTTGCTTTACTAGAACATACGTAGATACGTAGTTCTAAAGGCCCTAGTGTTTGTTAGGCTGCGCTAAAAATGCGACGCTATGCTCGTAAAAGGCCTCTGCCGAGAATTTGGTGCGGCCACCTGGCAGGTGCCCAGGGATTCTGCACAAGCTCATGCGCGAGGCTTCTTGGCAAAAGCTAGATGTGCAGTTTACTGGAGAATTCTCTTGTCATAAACAAAACTGCCCACCACTGCAGTTTTCAAGGTGCGCGTCTGCAGCCTTTATAACGGTGTTATGAAAGGAAGACCTATGGGCAAGCCTTATCAATGACTTTATTCCTGAGCAAATGTGCACGTCAGTGTAGCTCCTCACTCCATCACTCATACCATGTTGTCCGTTCCGAAGAGCACCAAAACGCGCCCCCACTAGCATTGCAGTGCGATAATTCGTTCTCCACAGAATCGGCGAAAACGGGTCTGCATCAAAAGTTTTGCTGGCGGGACTGGCCGGACGCGCATCAATCATAAATGTCCAATGTGGATCCCAGGCGCTCTTTCAGCCTCCGTGCTTCGCGATTCTCGAAAGACCAAGACAGATGGGCCAGCTTTGCTACTATTTAACGGGAACGAACAAACAACCAGCTTTGGTTACAGTATCAGCACTACGGTCACACGATGTCTCTAAAAAAGCCGCAAAAGTGCGAGTGGACAAGACGGATGCGAGCGTATAAGAACCAGAGATGCAACGTGATCCGGCGTTTCATGGCCGTTTGTGAGCAAGAAACGCGTGGAACACAGAGAAATATTTAGTGTGCGGAGGAACGTATATGGTTTCTTCTAAACAGACCCTGCCCACTTCATTATCTGCCATGTTGCAGATGCTGTTAAAGGCTTATCGATAGCTTTTCACGAGCCTTTAATAGTTCATCAGTTAGTTTTCATCCTGATAGCCTGATATCCTATGCAAGTGCTGAATACTGACTTGGGGCGAGACGACAAGGGGGAGTTTGCGTTTTGGGGCCACTAAAGATGATTGGTGATTTCTGCAGTTTTCCTTCCCGAAACCGCGATATGAGAGACGCTGTAATGGAGGGCTCCGGAAATTTCGACAGCCTCGGGTCCTTTATTTATTTATTTATTTATTTAGTCATACTGTTAACCCTCACTTGAGGGTCATTACAGGGAGGGTGATGTATTGAGTTGCACAAGATTACATAAATATTTAAAGAGCATTTGTAGATAAATTCTATAACATATAGCACACTTGTATGAGACACACAGTTACATGCTTAACATTTGCAACATAATATTTATGACTTATGGAACACTTGTAAGGAAACACATACATGAACACTAATAATCTATACATTTTCAACAAAATGCCTGTCAAGAGCAACCTCAAATTCACTCAAAGTACTTTTTTGCACCACATCATTCGGTAATTCATTCCACATTTTAATAGCATCAGGAAAGAAGGAAAATTGGAATAAATCTGTTCGAACGTGTATTGGTTGTATGAATGTACTGCGTGTTGTTCGTGGAAACCTTTTGTAACAGCACGTCAAATAATCATCCTTGTTTATTTTCACCCCTGCATGTAAAATCTGGAAAAGCATTTTCAATCTCTGTTTCTGCCTTCTTAATTCTAGCGTTTCTAATTTACATACTTTCAACATTTCAGTTACAGAATCCCTTCTTCGATATTTCGAGCAGATAAAGCGAGCTGACATTCTCTGAATGCGTTCTAGTTTATTTTTTAAGACCTTTTGATGTGGACTCCACACAGCGCTAGCGTATTCCTACTTCGGACGGACATACGTTTTGTAGGCAAGCAGCTTGATATCTTTCGTGGTTCGGCCTAATTTCCTTCGTAGGAAGCACAACCTTTGATATGCTGACTGACAAATGTTTTCGATATGAGAACGCCAGTTCAATTTGTCTGTTATAGTTACACCCAAGTATTTAAAACTACATACTTTCACCAGCATATTATCACCTATGTTATACGCAAACGAAAGCACTTCCTTCTTTTTTGTAATGTGAGTGTAAGTGGATTTCTTAATGTTAATTTCCATACCCCATTTAGAACACCATAAGTTTAAGGTTTGTAAGCACTGATTGATTTTAAGTTGATCTTCTCTGCATGATACCGGACAATAGATTTGGCAGTCATCCGCAAATAGCTTAATTTTTACTGGTGGTTGGACAACTGATGAAATATCATCTATGTATAAAAGTAAGAGTAGGGGCCCCAATACAGGCCCCTGAGGCACTCCCGAGTACACCTCCCGATTTTCCGACATAGCATCTCCCACTCTAACTGCTTGTTGGCGATTGCCGAGATAAGCTCCGACCCAATTGAGAACATTCTCACTAATACCGACGTTGCGAAGCTTGAACAGCAGTTTACGGTGTGAAACTCTGTCGAACGCCTTTGAAAAATCTATACATATAACATCGATTTGCATACAGGCATCTACAGCCATACACAAGTCATGAATAGTTTCGATCAGTTGTGTGACAGTTGAAAGGCCACTGCGAAATCCGTGCTGGAAGGGGCATAATAATTCATTTTGTTCTAAAGATTGCCGAATATTTTTTGCCACTATATGTTCAATTAATTTGCAACACACCGACGTAAGTGAGACAGGCCTATAATTGTTCAGGGTTGTTCTATCACCACCTTTAAAAATTGGGACAACAATTGCTCTGCGCCAATCTTGAGGTAACGTGTAACTTTTTAAAGATTTCTTAAAAATAATCTCCAGGTAGTACGACAGCCACTCCGCAAATCGTCGCAAAAATTGATTCGGTATACCGTCAGGTCCACATGACTTTTTTGTATCTAAAAGAAGTAGTTGATTGAAGATGCCTTCTCGGGTAATATTTATGTCATCTTCCTGAAGTGTCACTGTAGTACCAGATTCATATTCTTCTTTCTCCCCCTGGTCCTTACAGAAAACCGATTGGAAAAACTGATTGAGTCTTCCAGCTATATCTGACTTTTCTGTGATTACTTCTTTTCCATCTACTATAAGATCAATTCCCTCATTCGCTTCCTTAAAAAACAGCCAAAACTTACGAGGTGATTTCTTTAGAAAGTTAGTGAGTGTGTTATTGAAAAAATGTTCCTTGGTTTGTGCAATCTCTATTTTCAAGTTTTTCTTGGCACATGATATTTCTGTCGAGGCCTTATCAGTCCTGCGCAACCTTTTTATTTTACGCTTCATGTGAATTATTTTCCTACTTATCCATGGATTTCTCCGTTTTGTTTTTTTAACGCGAGTGGGTATGAAGTTGTCTGAGCAGTACCTAATAATTTCTTTAAAACGTTTCCAGAGCTGTTCAACGGACTCGTGTTTTGATGCGTTCTCAAACTCGCCAAGCGACATTTCTAATAAGTCTAGGATAGTCGTATCATCAGCACGACCGTAATCTTTGATATGTGCATACACATGACGCTTCACTCGAAAGCCGGTATCAAAAAACACGTTAACCGCAACCATTTTGTGGTCTGATATGCCGTCTTCAACTGACACGGCATAATCAGTCACTTTACTTGATATGAAAACCAAGTCTAACAATGCCTGTGACGTAGGGGTAATTCGTGCACTGTAACGATAACGTGCACTGTAATGGATAAGAATATTTCGCTTCCTGTGAGATGCAGCCGCCGCGGCCGGGATTCGATCCAGCGACCTTCGGATCAGCAGCCAAGTACCATAGGCACTTACACCACCGTGGCGGGGCTTGGGGCAACTAATCAAAAACCGTTGCACAAAGAAATTGGGCATCGCCGTCGTCACCTCAGACAACCAAACACCGCGTTGTGAGTCAATACTCTGATTAGCTACTGTTAAGCGATGATACATTTCATTCTACAACACCTAAATCCACTAACTATAAATCCGAGCCGAATTTTACCTACGTGGTATGTACAGCAAGGAGATGCCGCGCCTCCAGCCCCCCCTCCTGACCACCGCTTTGAACAGCGGTGGCATTGTTAACCACTGAGCTCCCCAAAATGAGCAACCACTTAGGGCCAAATCTGTCGCTGCACGTGCTACTAGGCTGGCGACGGTTTTCCCAGGAACGCCCCGATGCAGTACGCGTAACAGCACTCGTTTTCTTTCTTTCTTTTTTTTTCAGTCCTTCCGTGCAGCATGTCACACGCCCATAAGCCCCGTCCTTTCCCGCCGCTTTCTCAAAATTGCTACAGTACGCGCACTCAAAGGCGCCCCTCTGCTCCCTCCCATCTTTCCCCACTCACTTAGTAAAACAGTTTCCGCCCTTCCATGCCTATATAAACGAGCAGGAGAAAAAGAAATATTGTCTTGAGAAAGGTCAGTAAAACTTCATTCGGGCCTAGTTGGTACATGTTCTTAGAGGGAAAATTTCCAGCGCAAACACAAAGACACACCACAGAAAGGAAATGACACTCACAAGCGCTGCCCTTGTGAGTGTCAGCGCTTGTGAGTGTCATTTCCTTTCTGTGGTGTGTCTTTGTGTCTGCGCTGGAAATTTTCCCTCTAAGAGAAAGGTCTGGCTGCGACCTAAACGTCGACCAAAAAATGGCATATCATTGAAGTGCTACGTCTCATACTTATATATATAACTAAAGGGAATGTGTCAAAGGCGGGTTTATTTGTTAGACACAGCTTAATGAACCGACAAAGGGAGAGTTATTGAAGTTTCTCAATTGTAGTATTGTAATTGTGGAGTAAATAGAAACGAATTGAAGTGGACGAAAAGACAAATCTGCCTTCGGTGGGAACCGAACCTACGACCTTCTCATAACGCGTCCGATGCTCTACTGTTGAGCTACGAAGGCGGTCGTCCCCCCGTCAACTTTATTGGGTATTTATGAACATATTATCCTGGGAGTGTTAGGCAACGCCCCTCGTAGCCATGGCGGCGAGTGTAGAACAGTATTCCTTGCCAGAAGGCGTCGCATATAATGCGGTCTTATGACGAGATGGCTGCTGCCCAATAAACACTCGCATCTTACCTCAAGGCACCAAGTCTGCCGTTGAAGCCCGTTATGAAATAAGGAAAGGGAAGGGGTCAAGGGATCTGGTTCGTTTGTTAGAAACAACTTAACGAGCCGACAATATTTATACACCGGCTTGAAGGCAGAAGTGTCCTGGGAATGTTAGGAGCAATAAAAGGTTTTCGTCTTGTGCATCCTTCACTTGGAAGAGTTTATAAACACACACACACAGATCTATATATATATATATATATATATATATATATATATATATATGTTTGAGGAAGAGGGTAATAAACGTTCGGAACACAAATTTTTACTAACGTTTCGGCAGGTGGGCCTGCCTTCGTCAGAGTAACGACGAAGGCAGGCCCACCTGCCGAAACGATAGTAAAAATTTGTTTCGAACGTTTGTTACTCTCTTCCTCAAACACATATTACACCGGATCCATCGATTTTCATTCGCGCATATATATATATATATATATATATATATATATATATATATATATATATATATATATATATATATATATATATATATACATATATATATATATATAGATGAGTAGTAGACCCTCGGAATTGGCAGCAAAAATGCGGAAAGCGTTTATTCAACGTTGCAGCCGGAGACCGGCCTTCATCAGGAATATATATATATATATATATATATATATATATATATATATATATATATATTCTGACGAAGGCCGTGCCACGGCCGAAACGTTGAACAATAAACGTGCGATTTTCGCAAGTGCGCAATTCGTTTCTAAACTATATATATATATATATATATATATATATATATATATATATATATATATATATATATATATATATAAGGAACAAAAGGGAGTACGACGCACGTTGGTTTTTGCACAGTATATTTACTGACGTTTCGGCTGGTGGACCAGCCTTTGTCAAAGTCAACTGTGTCAGTTAGTGGATTTAGTCTTTGACAAAGGCTGGTCCACCAGCCGAAACGTCAGTAAATATACTGTGCAAAAACCAACGTGCGTCGTACTCCCTTTTGTTCCTTATTGTACCGGGGCCAACGTGATTTCCTTGCTGCAACTATATATATATATATATATATATATATATATATATATATATATATATATATATGTTCAGGGCGAAACAGAGATAACTCCTCCCGATGGGTCGGCCAGGCATGTCCTTGGACTCGCTTTCATTTGTGGCTTTAATTAAATTTCCGAATGTGCGTAAGGTACTGCAAGAAAAAGCCAACCTACCAAGACACGGACGAAGAGAAAGGGCGCCGCACGCAACACCCTTTCACCAGGGACGGTCACTTTGTCCTCTTCCTTGTCTTGGTATGGCGGCTTTTTCCTTGCAAATAATAATGAACCAACCATCCCATCCTTTCCACGCTCAAAAATTATTGCAATGGGAAGAAGCTCTGTCTCCGCACTGAACTTACGGCTGCATCCAAGGAAGAAGTGAAGAAGTGGAGGAATGCCTGCGGCAGAAATTCCTGTGTGCCCGGAGAGGTCGAATGTAAGTTCATCGAACTGAGTAATTTTAAATGTGAATAGGCCTATGGAACGACAACAAAGATGAAGAATTTCGTCTCAACCGCTCGACCTGGATACCGCTGCTCATGCTACGAGCTACAAGCAAACGTTTGCACGTGGTGCGGAGATCATCATTGTGCAGGAGTTACGTCGTCAGCAGCGCTGGAAGCTCTGCCAGTAGCAGAAGTGTTTTCTTCCACCGAGGGCTTGTGCAAAGAACGACGAAGGAGACGACCGCTACCGCATCGAGTTGCCCGCACTCAGTGCGCTGCCTTGTGTAAGAAAAAAGAAAAGAAAAATGCGCTTTGTGACAGCAGAAGCTTCTCTCGAGCAAAATCTATTTTCATCTGTGATTAGTCCAAGACATTATTGAATGCATTAAATTTATAGGCGGCTCGGCTAGCAATACTGAATTTATCTATCATATCGGGTTCTAGGGATTGCCGATGCATGTTTCCGTAATTTTTGGCCTCGATTCACTGCAGTTGATGTCTGGATAATGAAACTGGGACAGCGTGCGCTAATTGCGCATGGTTAGCGAAGGACAATTGTACTATCTGACTCTCAGAACACGTGCTGTAGTGGGCTGAATGCATGAGCCCAAGAGTAGCGGAAGCGCAAACGCGCAATAATTTCACGTTGGTCATGCTCGCGCGATGCAATGATAGGCGCGCGGTACTGCGAAAATGAAAAAGTACGCAGCTTCCGCTAGGTCGAGCAAGGCCAGATCACAGCCAATCGGGCCGATGTCTACAGATAAAGGTCCGCACGTGATAGTCATGTGATTCTTCTTTTTCTTTTTTGTCGAGGGGGGGGGGGTTCTGTCGCAATACAACGCTATGATTATGGAAGACACCGTAGTGGAGGGCTCCGGAAATTTCAGGCACCTCGGGTTCTGTAACGTGCACTGACATCGCACAACACAGGGGCCTCAACATTTCGCCTCCATCGAAAATGCGATTGCCGAGGCCAAGATTCCATCCCACGACTTTCGGATCAGCAGCGGAGTACCAAAGCCACTGGACCAGTGGCGTAGGCAGGCATGGGGCTGACCGGGCTGAAGCCCCCCCCACCCCAAAATTTTTCCAGCCGGTGCCCCACTGCCTATCCATGCTGGCCCATCACATATGCGAACAAAGGTGCCCATTCTGGAAAGGTGCGGCTATGCAGCGTTCGCGTCTCTGCGGTGGGCTTAAAAACGAAGAACGCGGCTCTGTCAACCCGCATAGGAAGTTGACTAGTCACTCTATGGCGGGGAAAGTTGTAGTTTGTCTGCAGGAAACGGTGGTGACAAACGAGAGGCACCTGTCATTTATCGGCAGAGAGGCGGCGATAAGAGCTTGAAAGGGGAGCTTGCAGTCTTTGCAGCACAGCGCCGCGGCAGGCAGACGCTTCTGCAATGCGTTAACAATTAGCTCTCTGCGGTGACAGAAGAGTACGGCGAGTCTGGGTACCCGGAAACATGAGTGGCAGGCATGGGGCTGACCGGCCTGAAGCCCCCCCGCCCCAAAATTGCTGCAGTGGTTTTGCTGCGGGTGAAACGTTCGCAGGCCAAAATCATCGAGCTATACGAACCAAACACAAAGCAAAGTATGCCGCTGTTCCCTGTCCAACGCCTTCGCCTGTGCCACGCGACCCTTCTTCCCCTCTTATTCCTGTCGCTGTAGGGCGCTGACGCTCTTCGAGCGTTGTATGCACTTGCATGGGGAATGTGGCGTACAGTGCATACGTTTCTATTTTTCTTTTGAGCAGTGCCCGTACATGGGTGGCTCAATGCAGCTTCGTTTTCGTCATTTTTCTTGACCACTTACATATGGTCGCAATGTGCGCGCACGGCGTGTCCCCTTCTGAGGAGGGCGATGCTGCAGAGAGAGGAAATTTCAACCAACCTTGCGACTGGACAGCACTGCTTTGCAGTGTTATCCGCAAGCTAGTGAACTAGGGAATAACGAGTCGACAAAAATACCGCGCTGCGGCTCATCGCCGAGCGTGCACAAGGGTCAACAGCTCCGCTACCAGCAGGTGGTGGTCGCGACATTCATTCAAGAAGAGGTGACCATATTCGTATCGTCGCTTTCGCGGCAATATGTCTCAAGGACAGCAGCAGCTCTCTGTCTTCTGAGGAAGCTCATCTTCGCAGCGCCAACAAGCGAGCGAGACCACGAATGCTAAGTCCTTTTCTTCAATTGATTTGTACTTACATGATACCTTATATCCTCTGACAATACAGTGGCTTTGTAATGTGCCTAAGATGGCATGTATGGATTATATATGAATTCTCTAATAATGCTTGAATAGTCCCTTTCCATTGCTCATATGAGGTCATACGATGCCTTATTAATTTCAGCAAGCCAGGAAATTAATTTGAAATCACATCATTTTTTGAATACAATATGCAGAGTTGTAAACGTAACAGCCAAATAACTAGTCGCCGAGACGATTGATCGATCAATCAGTACTTGAGACAATCCATGAGCGGCCAATGGGAAAATAAAATGAGAGGAAATCTCTCTATACCAATACCTTTCTCGGCTACAGAATCTGGTCGAAGAAATCGAATAGAGAAGGCTACATATCAAGCAAAAGTGCAAATGAGTTCCATGAAGAAAAAAGAGCGCAAGAGAACGGGGACAAAAAAAAACACGTACAAAGGACAGGCATTTCAAGCATGCAAAACAAACTTGCGCACATCGAGCCTCTGCTCACTCAAGTGAACAGATTTATCAGGACGCTTTATTTTGATGAAACTAGTCCTTAGATGTATCAAATACGAAAATTTCGCGCAACTGTTAATTAAATTCCAAGTTAAAGCACCGGAAAGTCCTGCAATTATTCGTCAGTGGAATAGTTACAATTGAGGGTTGTATGCACTACCATTATTTGCTTGCCTGGTGCACGGATTCGGGGAGGAAAGTATGGCATGTCTGTAACATGTGACAACTCACTGAACGGGATATTACTTCTCTGTTAGGCAGAAGAAAACTCACTATTCTTGGACCTCGTTTAGTAAGGGAGCCAAATAAATTATTTACATCAGCCCCCATGTTTTTCAACAGCAACCTAAGTGACAGCGAAATAAGAAAGAAAAAAAAAAGAACGTACAAAGCCCAGTGAAGGTAGTAGGAAAATATTACGAGGTGTAAGAACGATAAGAAAGCTTTCAATTACAAACTTTTTTTAACCTTCATGTGTCTAAATCGACCGCTAGGCATGTAATATTGTCAACTCAGTGTAGCAAGCGATCGCGTAAGCTTAAAACATATGACGTTTCAGCTTGCGAAAACCAGTGAGATACGACTAGTAGTAGTTGATAATCTAGTATTTGTCGATGCTGGTGCTGCATCAAGTGAGTACATTTGTGAACATCGTAAGTTGAATGCTTATGGCGAACGTCACTGATACAGGAAATATTGGACCTAATACCGATCCTTGTGCCATTGTGACGCCCCGAGGGGCGTCGGCAGGGCGAGACACGGGAACGCGGGAATTTTTGGCCTTCTGCAGTCCTATTGTTCGGCTGCCACTGCGATCAGAAAATCGCTGGGGCTTTCGTTACCCGCGAGCTTTGCGGAAACCGCGCTTTGACAGCCGAGCTGACGTTTGCGCGGCGGCCCCAGATGAGAGTGTGCATTAGGCGGCGACCTTGAAGACGACAGAATGCCGCCAAAGCGAAACCAGTGCGCTCATAAGTGCCTGAACAAAGCCAACGGAACGCCCCCGGTATGTTTCGATCACTGTGAAATGCAGCAAGCAGAACTGCTTCTCGGACGCGCACAACTGTCCGGCCACAAAGGAGCGACTGCCGACAGGCGCTTATTAAATGCGAAGCATTTCTTAGCGAACTTCGGCGAGTTTGAGCGTATCTATCTATCTATCTATCTATCTATCTATCTATCTATCTATCTATCTATCTATCTATCTATCTATCTATCTATCTATCTATCTATCTATCTAGCCGCCTACGATTTTGTGCTCTCCTAGCCGTTTCGCTAATGGGATGTGTGCGAAAATTAGTATGGCACAACATGACGGCCTGACGAACATAAATGGCGGGTCATTACATGAAAATCATGATATGCATGTCATGAGTGACATGATTTACATGCCACGGTCATAGTGCTCTCCTGGCCGTTTCGTTAATGGCATGTATGCGAAAATTAGTATGCCACAACATGACAACATCACGAACATAAATGACAGGTCATAACATGAAAATTATGACATGCATGTCATCAGCGGCATGATTTACATGCCAGGGTCTTGGTGTTCTCCTGGCCGTTTCGCTAATGGGATGTATGCGAAAATTGGTATGCCACAACATGACTGCCTGACAAGCATAAATGGCAGGTCATTGCATGAAACTCATGACAGGCATTCATGAGTGGCATGATTTACATGCCACGGTCTTGGTGCTCTCCTGGCCGTTTCGCTAATGGGATGTATGCGAAAATTGGTATGCCATTACATGACTACATGACGAACATAAATGGCAGGGCATTACATGAAAAATCAGGACAGGCATGTCATGAGTGGCATGATTTACATGCCACGGTCTGGCTATCCTGGCCGTTGCGCTAATGTGATGTAGCGAAAATTGGTAGGCACAACATGACTGCCTCACGAATATAAATGGCAGGTTATAACATGAAAAGAATGACATGCATGTCTAAGCGGCATGATTTACATGTTACGTTCTTTGGTGCTCTTCTGGTCGTTTCATTAATTGATGTATATGAAAATTGGTATGCCAGAACATGGCTGCATTACGAACATAACTGACAGATCATAACATAAAATCGTGACATGCATGTCAGGAGCTGACATGATTTACATGCCACGCGGTTCGTTAATGGGACGTCTACGGAAATTGGCATGCCACAACATGACTGCATGACAATCAGTAAATGACAGGTCATACACGAAGAATCATGACATGCATGTCATGAGTGACATGACTTACACGCGACGGTCTGGGTGCTCTCCTGGCCGTTTAGTTAATGGAATATATACCACACTTGGTATGCCATAACACGACTGCATGACTATCATAAATGACAGGTCATAACATGAACATCATGACATGCCCGTCATGATTTTGGTGTTATATGTCATGACAGGCATGATTTACATGCCGTGGTCCAGGCGCTATACTGCCGTTTCGTTAACTGGATGTATACGAAAAGTGGTTTGGCACAACATGACTGCATGACGATCACATATGATAGGGCATAACATGAAAATCGTGACATGCATGTCACTCATGACATGCATGTCACGAGCGGCATGATCTACATGCCACTCGTTTCGTTAATGGGATGTATACCAAAATTGCTATGGCAAACACGACTGCATGATGAACGTAAGTGACAGGTCATAACGTTATAATCATGTCATGCGTGTATGAGCGGCATGGTTTACATGCCACTGTCATGGTGCTCTTGCGGCCGTTTCGTTAACTTCATATGTGCCAAACTCGGTGTAGCGAGACAACAATGCAAGTCCATTTTACGTTCCTGATGCGTGCTTCGCATTTCCTTGATTGCCACTGCAAGGGGGATCTGCCAATTTTTTTCACAGGGCACTTCCAGCGCGAGGGCGCCTGGACGGTGCCTAATTTCTTGCACCTGGAGTGTTTCGGAATGGAAGCGGTGGTAGCTAACGCTCGTTACGGTAATCTGTACACAAGTGTCGCCGGTTAGCTTGTCCGACGTCTCCCCGCCACGGTGGTCTAGTGGCTATGGTACTCGGCTGCTGATCCGAAGGTTGCGGGATCGAATCCCGGCTGCGGCGGCTGCATTTCGACGGAGGCGAAATGTTGAGCCCCGTGTGCTGTGCGATGTCAGTGCGCGTTAAAGAACCCCAGGTGGTCGAAATTTCCGGAGCCCTCCACTACGGCCTCTCTCATAATCAGAACTGGTTTTGGGACGTTAAACCCCACAAAACAATAAGCTTGTCTGACGTCCTGTCCAAATGTCGAGTTTAGTGGGCGTTTACATTTCGCTTTCTATATTTTTGGACAGGAGCTCGTTACTGCGTTACACTGTGGAGGCGAGTCCCACACAATAGTCGCACGGCGGGTTGGACTGATGCGTCTTCTACTGGCGTCGTTGCCGTAGACAACCATTGGATAGACGCCCCGGTGAGGCGGGGCTGTCCGGGAGAAAAACTCGTCTCGGGACAGAGGAGAAGGCGGAATTTTGGAGATTCGAGAGACTCGAAGAGAGGCAGTGACCTTCCGTCATATGAAGAAGTACGCTTCGTTTGCGGTCCCTCGTGAGATGCTGGCCGTTCGGCTCTCCAACCTCGGAGAGACGATGTATATAGTCTTTGCGAGAGCATGATGCGAGCAGGAATGATCGGGGAGAATCTATGAGCCACGGCGACTTCGAGGTCGACATCCGAGTTTCTAACAAAGCAGCACTCCACAGGCCGGCGACGAGACCTATGCGCCGATGGAGCCCACCCAGATAAGCGTTCCCTTCGTTGGCGGTAGCAAGCGTGCTTAAGACATTTCGCCGTTAGTTTATGAGCTGTTTTACCCATTTTATCGGCCGTTCATTGACGTTACCCTGTTAATTCCTGTGCTGCACCTATGCGTTTACGTTGCTCTTTGTTTGCCTTGCATCGTTACGTTGGCCTACTAATTGTTAATTGTATACATTGATCATGTTCCATTTTAAGGTCCATGTTTTGTTGAGCGAATTAAGCCTGTTGACTCTTTTCTTCTCCGGCCCCAGCACGAGTCCGTTTTGGTTAAGAGGTTGCTGAGGTGTGTGGCCAACGGGGGTGAGCGAGTATAGTGGGATTACGTGAAGCATTTCAACGGAGTCGTAGCGTAGTTGTGGTACTTGTGAAGTTCTGCGGCGCAGAACCACCGCCTCCTTTGCGCTGAGTAGGGACATCTGAACACTCCGGAGTTCGCTTCAGTGAGTTCCAAATCAGACTTATCCATCGGAACTTGCATTCCGCATGCCTCGAAGTAACTCTAGGAATAAACTGGCGTTAATCCCAATAGGACCATGGTATTTTGAATATATCTGGCTAGAAGTGTGAAGTGGCAAATCACATAAAAAGCTTTTTCAATACTGAGAGATACTTTACCACGTTTTTCAGCTTAATAAATGTGTCAGTAATTATTCGTGAAAGGGTGGGATGCTGGTGTTTGTGAGTTTAGTGGAGACAAAACCATGTTTCGGGAGGCCTACCATGTTAATGAGGACGGCATTTTCCTGTAACGTAACTGGCTTAATTCTTTTAAAAACAAGTGGTAATATGTTCAGGACAGATAGATCTGTAGCTTCTTAGAAACACAATCGCAGGCGAATCTCTGTTCTTCCTGCAAATGTATCGAAAATTTGATGGCGCCTGTATAATGTAGCGAACAGGTAAGTTTGGGTGAGGAAACCATAAATACGATATATATACTAAAATGTCGTCTTATATGTCTATTAGCATGTTAAGTTGGAGAGAGTCTTCCGGAGTTTATCGGGACAACGCCATGATGAATTCATAAAGGGTTTCAAAAAATGTTTTTGTCATAGCGTCATTTTGAGCTTACCTACCTCAGGTATGCCGCCCGCTGTTCCTGGCTGCGCCTTCTATCACGAATATTTTATAGCATTTCATGCGTATGTGTACATCCATTATTATACTTTATTTTGAAATTGTCATCAAGGCAGTAGCGTGCGCAAGCGACGAATCTTCGCAGTATAAATGTCTTTCTACTAGATTTCGTCGATACATTGCCGTCTGTGAAAGCTTTGAACTTGCGAGAGTATCGTTATTTCAGCGCTCAGTGACATGACAACTGAAGGATGAACTATGTTGCTGATGCTGTGCGAATGTATACTAATTGGTCGACGGTCCGCGCCAAGGCGTCACGGGCATATTTTCGTGCCGAAAGCTTATATATATATATATATATATATATATATATATATATATATATATATATATATATATATATATATATATATATACACATAGTGAGGCTCCGACTCCTTCCCTCCTGCCCGTCGAAAATTCCGAGCCCCCCCCTCCGAAAAGAATTTCTGGCAGCGCCACTGCACTGGACCAATATTGCGGGCATGATTCCTCTTTCTCTTTTTTTTTGGCGAGAAAATGTGACGTGACCTTACACGTTACGTGAATTTTGTGGGAACATGTCACGTTACAGCTATGTGATGTTTTGGCGCGACCATAACGAAAGCGGAAAGGACAAGGCTCATTTTCATTGGTAGACACAACCTCATGAAGCTAACAGACAACGAGGCCAAGGAAGGCATAAGGGAAGTTATTTGTAGTTTTCAGCTGTAGCGCACTAGTTAAATGGAAGGGAACTCGGGGAAAAAACACACCGGCCGTTGGTGGGGACCGACCCACAACCTTCGGATAATGCGTCCGATGCTCTGCAATCGCGTCACTGCGTAACATTATTTTGGCGGGAACATGTCCCGCGCCATAATAGTCATCACCATCTCCCAGTCACCTGTCGTGACGTCATGTTACATGATGTAGCATGATGTCGAGGCCATACAGGGTTATGCTAGCAGACTTAGCGTCACATGGTTGGCCGTGCGTGTGGCCGTGCGTGCACGTGTTAAGGGCGCGCGCCGTTCGCTGCACCTTGCTTCTGTTCCTGGAGACCGCTGCGCTGTTACGGACTTGTTAACTTTCTTTGTGTTTCACACAGGTGGACAGGATTTCCGAAGACCACTACGGCCTTTCTCTCCTTGTGTCCCATTCCGCAACTCCCACGGACGCTTAGCGGTGCTCCCGACGTGGGCCGCCGAAAGTAGCGTCCTTTCTTAACCGAACCACAGAAATCAATCATCTGTGTGTTTCGGTTGTGTACAAGCGCGAACGTTGTCTAAATAAAT
>JABSTT010003659.1:0-28066 GCA_013339685.2 Hyalomma asiaticum | reverse complement strand
TGAGAGCAGTATGTTGCTGTGCTATCTCGCATGAGTGACCTCAAGGAAGAGATCACGTAAGTTCGTGGTTATAGTATTATCAGGGTCCCTCAAGAAAGAAGTATTGAGGGACCCTGGTATTATCGAGGGATTCCACAGTATCTAACGGACAACCCGAGAAATGTTGCCGTCCCTACAAGAGCGAGCGTCTTTAACTTGCCTTTCCTCCTCGTCTCTTTTTTTAACCTTTCTCGGGATTTCCTCACCCTCGGCCACACTGCATGTTTCCGGTGCGACTTTCCAACCAGTGTGGTCGCCGAAAGCGCCTCCAATTTCGGTGGCTCTAGTAGGCAGACTTCGAGGAATACGACCTGCTGCCGAGTCGTCCGTGGATCATGGCCGCCCACGGAATCTTAGACCTTTGACAACATGCAAAGACGATGGGCTCCCTTTGTTCAGTGGGCGAAAGTGCGAATTTTCAAGGAGCCGCTAATGCGCGCATGTGACCTCTAGCGCGTCGGATAAATACTTGTGTCGATATCAAACACAAGCACATCTCTCAAACCACAAGGCATCATTTTTCAAGCACCTATAAAAAATGTCGATTAATCGATTAAAATACCACAGCGAAAGCAATTAATCGATGAAAGGCTAAATCGGTGAACGATTAACGATTAATCGATTAAAAAATTTAATCGACCATCCCTACGACGCAGTTTGACCACCGCTGCTCCAGCCTACGATCTACCATTCCACGTCCTCCTTCGCACCTCCAAAACTGCTACTCCATACAGAACGGCCGCGAAGAGACAGTCAATTTGGACCGACTTAAGCCGGCTTACACGCAGACCACAATGGAATGACACGCAACCCTTCTGATCTTGTTCTGGAGTGCCACAACCGGCCCTAAGCAAGATTTTACTTCCAGTCTACACAGGCGGTCCTATAGCTCCCTCCTTTGGAAGGCATCTACCTTCCAAGGAGGTGGCAAGAGATGGATTGTGACTGCTGCCGACCACTTGACAAGGTACGCTGAAACATCGGCGCTACGTTCTGGATCCGCGGAAGAGGTAGCTAATTTCTTCTTGGAAGCAATCTTCCTGCGGCATGGAACTCTGCGCGTGTTATTGAGTGACCGTGGCAAGGCTTTCCTGTCGAAAGTGCTCGAGGGCGTTCTCACATGTAACACCATCCATAAGACAACTTCCAGTTACCATCCTCAGACCAATGGCCTCACGGAGCGCCTTCATCGTACCTTCTCCGATATGTTATCCATGTATATCAACGCTAACCACACCAACTGGGACACAGTACTGCCATTCGTAACGTTTGCACATAATACTGCTGCCCAACGCACTACTGGTTACTCGCCCTTCTTCCTGGTTTAAGGCCGGCAACCATCATCTTTCCTCGACGCCTCCTTTTTTGATGTTCCCGTCAACTCGTCGCCATCGCTAAGCGAGCAGTTTCTGTCTCGCCTTGCTACGTGTCGCCGCCGTGCCTGCCTCAACACCGAGGCAAGTCAACAAAAACGCAAGGCTCGCTACGACGCACCTCACCGCGTCGTCTTGTTCCACCCCGGAGACGAAGTGTTGTTGTGGACACCAACCCGAATTCCCAGTCTGTGTGAAAAGTTTCATTTATGTTTTATCGGACCTTACGTGGTGCTCGAACAAACTTCACCGGTGAACTATCGGGTCACTCCCGCTGTCATGTCTTCCGACGGCCGGCCGTGGCACTGAGGTTGTCCATGTCTCCCGTCCGAAACCCCTTATCCGACGTACCTCACCGCTATAGACAGCGGCCAGGTTGGCCGCTTCCGCGCGGGGGGAGGGGGGGGGGGTATTCATGTGAGCAAAAGATTCATCGTTCATCATCTTCATCTGTATATAACCATCATCGCTGCCAGCGTCGTCTTCGCGCAGCGCGTGGCTCGGCCGAATAAAGGCTTCATGGCAACAGCTGTGCTCCCGCCTTACACGCAGGAGCTTATTTCGCTCCCGAGGCATAAGGCTACATGCTCAGTGAAGCAGGAGCTTGGTTTCCGCAAGTTGTTGCCAGTTATATTCGAAGATAACGTCGTTATCACGAGCACAAAGAGTGGAAATGCGGTTGACATGTGCTTTGCTGACCTGAATTCATAGAACTGAATTATAATTGCTTATAGAGGCATGCAACCACATTTTCGAGGGACTGAAAGACAAAATTGAACAAACAGCCACGACATAGCACACTGCATGTCCTTATCGCATTGCCGTCAGTGTCCGCTCACCATATCCTTTCACGTGGCCAAACCTACAATCAAATGCGCACGTCACACCAACATGTGATAACTGGGATCTGTATTATACCTGCCTGCTCTTAACGTGGATGCTATAGTAGTAGAAAATTGAGCTGAAGCTCCATAGGAATTCTCCAGGTACAGGTGAGCATTGGCTACTTGTACATCTCCGTTTTCTAAGTTCTTTCATGCCACTGCTGTTCTGTTCTGGTTACTCCAAATGACACGACGCATGCGCGTCGATGAGCAAGCGGCAGAGTGCCTGCTCATCACCACGCATTACCCCCGTTCTGCCGATGTTTCGATTTTTACCGAAAATAAGTATCGAAAATTTCCTTCAAATAGTGAAGGCTTTCATAATGTGACCCCCCCCCCCAACCCCCGCTTGCCCCCAGCTGGTTGTGAGACCCGGTTGTGTGACCGTAATTAACTAACGCATTATTTATTGATTTCTTTGGGAGAACGCTGAGTCGACCGGAGAACGTTTCAAATGCCCGTGACCGCAAAACAAGTCTGTCGACAAGCTAAATCCCCTACATGTATGGCCTCGAGATCGAACACGGCCGGCGCCTGGCGGCGTGTGGACAAAGCTCCCAAGTGTGGATAGCTCCTAGCGTCGTCTGCTAGCCACTGCGCTTTTACATGCGTGCGTACGTCACGCATATCCTGTCAATATGTTTGTTCCCTGAGCCGGTGCAGTGTTCAATGCTCTCATGAATTCTTATGCAATCATAAAGGTATTAGTTATAGTATTACTTCGCGTTTCGCTGCAGTCCTTGCTCTTTCTTAAAATCACCGAGCGCCAGTGTCGTGAGCGTGCTATGCCATCGTGAGAAGCGGCATATTCGGTTTGCCACAGTTATTTCAGTTTGGCTGCTGCTGTGCATTTCAAGTATACGGCAAAGCGCACTTAGCGTCCTTCTGAATAAGTCAAGCGGAAAACATCAGCGTGTAAATGCAATACTGCAGCGATATCGTCTCGCGATATACGATTGTGATTGATTTGTGGGGTTTAACGTCCCAAACCAGCTCTGATTATGAGAGACGCCGTAGAGGAGGGCTCCGGAAATTTCGACCACCTGGGATTCTTTTACGTGCACTGACATCACACAGCACATGGGCCTAAACATTTCGCCTCGATCGAAATGCAGCCGCCGCGGCCGGGATTCGATCCCACGACCCTCAGATGAGCAGCCGAGAGCCATTAGCACTAGACCACTGTGGCGAGGCGATATGCGATTGTGAGCATGACGGAAAATAGCAGAAAAATAGAAGACGCTTTCGCTTGAAGAACACATTTTTTTATGTGCAAGAAAATGAACCTTTTCTTGTCACGGTTACGCAAGTAATAATGCGAAGAAAGCGATGCGCTTAAGTATTAAAATGTTTACTTAATATAGGCGTGCGTCAAATACCGTGATATTACTCAAGCGGCATATACAGTCATGTAGCTTGACTAATTTTGCTAACTGGCTTGCGTTTCATGGAAGATGACATGCAAGGCAATGAAACGCAACTATGCGTGTAAGTGTTACAGCGGAGTACACAAGGTGCTACATCAACGCAATGCGCAGTACAGTCCTTTTTTGTTGTTGTAGCCAATAGTGAAAAATGAGCAAAAATTCAATACTAAGCTCTTTCGGTCCCGTAACAGCAATGCCAACATTGTAGACAGTAGAGAACTTAACTATGGTGAAACAAAAACGACGGAGAGAATCGCCGAGGAAGTCAAATCCCTCTGAATGGCATATCACGCTTCCTTCACGTGCAATAAAAATGTTCTTCGTGCTTCCTGCACTGACGTGAGATTGAAGCACTTCATGTATTACCATTCCACTGCAATCAACGCTTTTGTTTAGCTAACAACTGCTTCAAACCGCTCACAACAGAGCGCCGCGCTGTGTACATTTGTATGCGCGCCGGCGATCGCCCGTCCACACTCACGCCATGACAGTGCTGCCATATACATGTCGATCTCGACGCCAATAGGAGTACGCCGAACACACATCAGCTCTCCCTCACACCGCTTTGCAGATTGAGCGATCATCACCGTCACGTCCCGTGGGCAGCGCCGTCATCTGGCAGAAATAGTTCTCATGTTAGAGTGCTTTTGCAGTGGCACTGCTTTACCGTGGCTTCGGTGTATACTACCGTGCCGCCGTGGTTGGCACGTGGCTATTTCAGTCGGGAACACTTGCGCTAGTAGCTTACGCGTGCAGTAACGAGATAAAAAGTTCAAGGTGCCTGATCCGCAGGTCTTTCATACTAAGATAACCATGTGCTTACAAAGAGTAAGCCGTAGGAGCGCCCTAACTGCACGGCAATCGAACGCTGCTAAAACACTCCATTTACTCGCGCGATGAGGCTTCGAGTGCGCATGCACTTGAAGCCACACGTACGACCACAAAGAGGCAATGAGAGCACTTCGAGCAGAGTCACCTGTGGCGGCTTGAAGGGGTAGTCTAGCGGCAAGACGATGCTGAGCTTGAACACCCCTCCTTCGAAAGGTGTTTTCTCGGGCCCCATTATGGTTGCCTGCCACTTGTGGAGGTCGTCCGAGTCGGCGAGCCCAGCAGAGCAGTTGTCCGGCGGGTCGGTGCGCATCTCGTCCAGTTCCCTCTTGATGCGAGTCTGGGTCATATTCGCCCCTGTAATCAGTCCATCTTTAAAAGGCTAGAAAGCTAAGTTCGTAAGGACTTATGTGCGCACGCTCAGGGATGGTAGCGCCACCTGTCAAACGCATACACGTGGTCACCTGTCAAACTTGACAGGCGGCGCTACCACTCCTGGGCATGCGCAGTAGTGTAAGACCATCATCTCATTCCTGCATCTGACTGTGTGTGTTTTCTGGGCATAAAATTAGACCCTTACTTGAAGTTTACTAATCATATTCTCTATGTTAACAAAAAAAGCATTTGGTATAAGACCAGTCATAAAATCTCGTCCATTTTTTTCTCTTGATGCTTTACTGTCTTTATACTTTGCTTTGATACATAGTCACATCACCTATGGCATTACATCATGGGGAAATACATATAACACTCATCTTTCGTCTGTACAGCACATTCAGAATCAGGCCATTCGCATTATTACCAACAGTTCATTTTATTCTAATGCTACCCCACTCATTCGGGCTAACTGCATTCTTACTGTGTCTGGCTTGTTTAATTTTCACTTAATCATAATGCTATTTAAACGACTTAACAATCAGCTTTTGTTTAATTTAATCGATGCGAGATTACTCACCAACGCCAATAGCACTAGGTTCGCCCACAATCACTACTTCCTTTTACCTATATGTAACACCAACTACGGCAAAATGACATCCTTCTCACGGTGATGAAACTATGGAATAACTTGCCTTATATAATAAAATCATCATACTCTTTGCATGCATTCAAACAAGAACTTCAAAACGTTTATCTTGAACAATCTATGTTGACAACAAGAACTGATCCTGATGCAAATGTGTGCACGTAATTTGAAAATTTTTGTAAATTTGGGTTTGTGTTCTATGGTGTGCTCATGTCTACTTATATAATTGATTACTATGTGCTTGTTGTGCCGCATTGATGGTTCTTTTTTGTTTACTTGTTGTTTTCTGTACTTTCACTGTTCAGTTCCACTTGTGTAATTTTACTTGCTGCCATAATAACTTATGTTATTGTTAATCGAGGGTCCAACTGCAGTCTCAGACTTTGGGACCCTCGTCTGCATACTACTACTATAAACTTTGTATTTTGAAAGAATAATAAACACAACTGAACTGAACCGAATCTTAAGCTAGTGACCTACCGCAAGTTGTAGGGATTAATTTGTAATCGGCTCGAAAACAGTTTTTTACCGCGCTGACGTCCGTTCTTGTGGATGGGCTTTGGGGCTTGTCAAACTACCACAAGCACTTTTTCCCACAACTTGTCCTGTGCAACAATGTTTATTTTGTAAAAAAAGAGTGTGTATATGTATGTATGTATGTATGTATGTATGTATGTATGTATGTATGTATGTATGTATGTATGTATGTATGTATGTATGTATGTATGTATGTACATCATCGTAAGACTAGCTACTAATCTGCTACGTACCCTGTGTTTGAAGCCGGCCGCTGAGGAGCGCTTCCGGCGGATGGTGGAGGCAGGTCACATGATCTCTGGCTGCCCACGTCGCTGTCCAGATCCACGACCCAGTGGACGCGTCACCGCCGCCCGCTTCTTCGTCGTCGTCGTCTTCTTCTCCTCTGTAAGTTGGCACATACCCAATGCAGGGGATTGGCCAATGCTGTTTTGTCTTAACGAGAACATTTATGTGTGTGGTTTGGCGAAGCACAAATGATGAAAATTAAGATAAAATTCTTTTTGGTTTCACTTAGAAATTTCATAATTGCTAAACAAACATACCTGTGACCGTACCTTAAGGGGGACCCTCCAAGCGAAAGAATAGTCGTTTCAGTAAATTTGAGGCCTAGTTGGCGAATAATTGTTTCGAGACGGATCTTTCACTGGATTTTGAAGCGGCGACAAGATATAAAAAATTCCGCCCGCATCTTCCCACGGGGGGAACTCGAGTAAATGCGTCGCAGAGTGGTGGGCGTATCGCGTGAATGTTGCGTAATTGGGTATGGTTTGGGAACGCTTAATTGTTATTTCGTCTTTATTATTCTTATTTATTGAATGAAGGAGAAGCGAAGGCAAGGAGTGTAAAGTTAAAGTGTGTCTTTTTTGCTTGGTGCCGTCGTTGTATTGGACGGCACCAAGGTGGGCGCTTGCGTCCACGAGCAGCGTCCGGAGCCGCGTCTCGTTGACGACGCTTGCACGCCGCTTCTCGCTCACGTACCTGGGGTGCTCGCTGCTCACGTTTCGCCGCTGCTTCTCGTGCACGAAGTTCGGAATCCGCAGCTCGGCGTTGCCGTTTCGCAGAAGCGTCGCGCTGCCCGAGTGACGAATTGAATTCCGAACGCGCTCTCCGCCGCTTATATACACACCGCCCGCGTTCGAGGGAGAGGAGTACGGGGGAGAGGTCCGCACCCCCACTGCGCATGCTCGGCTTGCTGAACGCCCGGTGGGCCGGCACGAGACGAGCCGAGCATGCGCAGTGGGGGTGTGGACGGCGCCGACGCCGAAGCGCGACATCGTGCGACCTAAGAAATGCTCCGCATTTAAAGAGGGGTGAATCACTTCCTCCTCATTACAGAAGAGGCACAGTGAAGAAGCAACCAGACCATACCTGTGCGAATAAAAATTTACAGAGGGAATTCGGCAACGTAGTTTCGTGATGGCAACCTCCATCTCCCTTGTGTTGCATAATCCGCTAGGTCAGGTGAATAAAAGATGTTTGAAGTCTGGAGAAGCCGTCAATACTGGCTCTGACAATTGCTTTGCAAGTGTTGAAACGCGCGAAATTTGGCCACCGTTAGGTGTGCAGTTGGTGGTAGGACCCAAATTATAGGTGAATGAAGTGATGCCTTTGCTAACGAACCGGCAATTTCATTTAAAAAGAAGCCTCTATGGCCAGCTACCCAGATCAAGTGAATACATTTCAGGTCATCAGGAGCTAGAATACAGACGAGCTTTAATGCAGGCGCAGACAAAGAAGAGCACATAGATAAAGAGTAAGGAAGAATAGCAACCGCTTTTAATAGCAGTATTTCATTTGCGTAAGGCTAATATTATTGCCATTATTTATAGGAATGAAATCAGGTAGCCGTAATGAGAAAGACCAGTCGAGTTCTGGGCAAAAGACCCCTACTCCAGTGCGCTCTTTGCTTCGCGATGCATCTGTTGCAATAACCAGGGTACTTAGGTGATCTTGTAATAATCCGTTTAGGATGCGGTTGGGTAATAATTTCGCGTAATTTGGGAAGATGTGATCATACAAAATTTCCAGACAATTTTGCTGAGTCGTCATGGGAACGACCTCGTGAATTTGTACATTTAAGTTTAAGTGCTACCTGAACATATATAATTTGCGGAGTGTGAAACCTCGGCCAGTGCACAGAAACAAGTAAACCTCGATGAGAAAGGAAAACTACTTGAACTCGGTTTGAGGGAAATTCATATAGTCTGAATAATGTCTGCACTGTTAGCATGTTAAATCGGGTTATAAGGGGCGGAACTCGTGCTTCCAGGTATAACACAGCATTTTCAACAAATTTTGGAAGGCCCTATACACAGTCCTAAAGCCTCTCGCTCTAATAGAACAAGCGGCCGGAATTTGTATGCTCGTGCACCAGAAAATAGTACGCAGCCAAATTCTAAAGCTGGACGCACATACATTTTATAAACCATCAAAAGTGCTTCCTCTCCTCATTCCAGATCTACCATTGCTTAGCTTACTCAGTACGCCCATCGCACACACTCCTTTAGTCACCACATAATCAATATGCGGCCACCAATTGAGACTTTCGTTATAAACAACCCCGAGATATTTTATTGATCCGAATTGATGTATGTCTTGAAGCTTATAATTGATCGAAATGTCCACAGAGTCTTTCACAGGGAACGCCAGAATAGCCGACTTACTGGCGTTTAACATCAACTCCAAGTTATCCAGCCACATTTCAAGTTCCCTTAAGTACGTCTGCAGTATATGGTAAAGGCCGTGAATATCGCTGTGTGTAGCAAAAAAAAAAATGTAAAGCAATATCATCAGCATGTACATAAGTTTTCACCCCCTAGTGAACTGGAATAGCGCTCATCAAGACCTTAAATAATATTCGTGAAAGTACGAAACCCTGCCCGTGTTTGTTTGTGTTTACTAGAAGATCAGCTACTTTTAAAACAATAAAACTCTCTTTAGAGAGATTATAGTATCGACATTTGGCTCATTCCCATAGTACTTGGCCCGCGTATGCGGGTATGTGCCGCAGTAGTTTTATAATGTTAACTTTTTTGTGAAGGACGCACTGAAAAAGACGTTGAAGGTTTAATGAGAACCAAGAGTCACAGGAACGTTTGCAAGGCCGTATGTGATTTTCTTCGTGAGACAAAAAGAATTCAATGTTGATCAGTTCAGCTTCTTATTTTATATATTTTAATCATGATCTGAGTACGTGACAACCAATCTCCATAGCATTCACTTCCAAGTAACGTCATTAGTGAGATGGCAATTTCACGTGGCTCATAGCAGTTGTAAGACATGGCTCAATCTCACCAGTATTGCCTCTGTTGTAGATACAAGGCGCGAATTCGTAGAACTAAGTAGTAAGTTTTAAAGCCTGATTCTCTACAAGGGCGTCTTCATTGTTAAGAAGGTTAACGATGTCACTTGTTCGAGGTGTTTATGAAATAATACAAGGAAACTAGAATAGGATCCAAACGAAACAAAGTCATAAATTATAACCAGCCAGAACTCCTATGAAAACACTGCAATGACGAGCGACTTTCCTTCCTGAAAGAATAAGCAAACGCGGATCCCTGGAAATGTGACCAGTACGCTCCGAGAAATTCATTCATTTTATTTTGTTGAATACGAAAGACTGCAACAGGAGATTGAAAATTTGTGTATTGTGAGACATTTCCTAAAGTTTTCCTTGGTCAGGTATTGTTCTGTGCAAGTACTCAGAAAATGTAATACTGTTTTTGATACACATACTCTTCAGCTAAATTCATTTTTCAGGTACCTAAATGATCACTTGCATGGCAACACCAAGACATAGCGCATTTCTGTAAATAGTTTTTTAGGAAAACTGAAGAAAAAAAGCCGTAAGATAGGGATAAGAGCTAGAGCTCGTCGTCATGACAGCTGTACGATCGTGAAACGCAGGAAGGTTAACACAGTGAACGTAAAAAATTATTCTCTTCCTGTAACCGCAATTGAGTTCCGCTTTCCAGTTTTTCGTGAAAGCTCAATTGAATGCCACGACATTAAGTTCTTTGGTTGTCCGGTTTCATAGCACATGAATCATATGCGGTCAGCTTTATCACATTATATTTTTGCTACTGTTTTATTCCTTTACCCACTATTGCTAGGGCTAGTTAGCAAAGCCTAAGGAACCCCTAGCAACAACATATCCAAGCATATGTGATGTTTCTTCACCAGAGAACAAGACGTGTAAATTTTCAAGATCAAGTTTTTCGCCTTCGGACTCAAGACAGACGCCGCTCATTCATAACGCAAAACATGCATGAAAGTTCTTCCTGTCTTCAGTTTTTCACGTGAACATTGCACGTGTCCACAACAGCATGGCGCTGATGATCCTGATATTTTTTTGTGATCATATTCAGTGGAATAAAACCTCCAAGTTGAAAGCCTGGCTAACCATCTTTCTTCGCCAAAGGTGCCCTGGCAAGAAATTGAGCCTCCGGTAAATGTTCGATTCAGGTATAACATTTTAAGCAGCCCTTCAAGGAAAAAAGTTATTTGGGGAAAGATGTAGTCTTAAATTTCCCTATTTTTTAGGTTTACTTAAGGCATAAAAGTGAATGTGCCCAGCAAGTTCACAACTATGTTTCACCCCTGTGGTGGGTTCCCTATAACCATTTCATCAAGTATAACTGTTCCCATGATATTCACAGAGCAAGAGATGACAAATGTGCGACTGCGTATTGAAAGCATATATATTTTGTACCAAACCGTATAGAAATAACGGAATGCAGGAAGGAGCGGAGGAGGAGACAGGAATAAGTAAGAAAGGAAGGTTCACCTAGGCAGAGCCCGGTAGGCTCACCCTGCACGGCGAAAGGGGAAGGAGAGGGAAAGTTTCAGAAGTTTCGGTAAAGGGTGTTCGTGAGGAAGCGGGAGGGAGAACACTGAATGTAAAGCATGCAAAGGAGTGCAAGTAGACGCAGCAACTGCTGCTGGAGCGCGGTTGTGTCGACCTTAATACGGGCGGTTGAAGCCGAGGTTGTAGCCATTGGCACCGTAATAGTTTCCATGATGTGGGTGATAGTTGCTGTAGCCGTAAGAGTTGTAGTTGTAAGGGTTGTAGCTGTAGCCGTAAGGGTTGTAGTTGTAGCCGTAGGGATTGTAGCCTTGGGAACCGTAAGAGTAAGGATTGTAGCCGTAGGTATTGTAACCATGTGGACCGTAGTTTTGTCCGTGTCCGTAACCTTGGTTCCATCCATAGACGGGTGCGTAGCCCTCCGTCGTAACTGAAGGGGCTCCTGCACCTGTGTGAAAACAAAATCAAATTTGCTTTCCATTCCGGCGAAACCACAGGAAGCATGAAAACAAGAATTATCTAATGTGCAAGGAGGGCAAAGGAGATAATACTTGACGCTGAGTTTAAAATCACATTGCCACGCAATGTCACATTAAGCTGCCGAAGGCAGTTGCCGCCTTGACGAAGACAAGTCCGCTTGTCCAAACGTTGGCTCCTGCGACATTCCCTGTTCTAAATCGTATTTTGCGATTTGTTCATCGATTCAAGCATCTATCTTCCCCTGGGCTTCTCTTCTGGGTCAGATAACACCTAGTCGCATCAAACGTAATGCAATAATCACTCTCTTTGCAATAGAGTACGATGCACTCAAATAGCTTCCTAAACACCATAATAGCAAAACAGGAAAATGTCTTATGAGACCGCTCATGGAAAATGCTCCGCTCCTCACGTTTTTGAATACTCTAATGAAGTGCGTATTTTGTTAGTTAATATTTTTCCTTCTCCCAAATTTGTACCTTTTAGGCTGAGCCAGCCGCGCGTCCCGCCTTACTGGCGTGCAAACGCTACGCCTAGGGCACTATGGATGAGCGTGTATCACTCCTGCAGACCACGCGCACCACCACTGCAGCGTTTAGTCCATCTTGTGGAACAAACAACGGAGTGGCGGAACTCGTGGTCTGCGATGCGCGGTCACGGGTGGTGCGTGTGATCCGCCGAATCCAAGGCTAGTGGAGGGGGTCCGTGGCCAGTGTTCGCGGCCTTGTGTGTGTTACGTAATCCATTTTGCAGTTTGTGGAAGTTGTTGATAACAAATGTTCCCTTTTGATACTCGTGAATGCTAACCTCGGGACTTTCTTTTGTGAGACGGCCCGAACCTTTCAAGCTTCATACACCGGGATGGTATAGTGGCTACAGTGCTCGGCTGCTGACCGGAAATCCAAAGGTTCCAGACTGTCCGCCGCAGAGGCACTTAGATGAATGCAAAATGCCACTGCGGCGGCTAACGGAACACTAGAAAAGAGTTGCAACTTTCATATGCCAATTCATATTGACCTCATCTGCGCTATCACAACTCAAGCGTAAGTAACCAAGATAACCACAGCACACATACCGCGGCCTCCAAGATGTCCGCCCAGACTTCCTCCGATAGATATGGTGGTTCCCGGAGCTCCACTGGGGCCAACAGATTCGATGCCACCGCGTAGGTTGCCTGTCAGTGAGCCTGCTGCCGCTGAATCCGCGAGGCTAGCTGTGCGGGCACGATCGGCCGACCTAGGCTGGGCACTTCCGAGGACAGCTGGAACGGGGAGTAGCGTTATTTAACACATAGTAAGGAATCAGAATGTCGTGGGGCGCCCATTGATGAAACGCGCTGATGCTTCATGTTTACATCCCTTAACATGTAGGCCTGGAAATAGAATATAAAATGGCTACATTTATACATTGGTTTTTAGGGCGTCCATAGCTGAAGCCTTTATGAGAACTACAATTCTAACAAAATAACAGGGCCAAATGAAGTGGACTATTTAAAGAAATTATGATCGCTGTTCCGCGCAAGGTATTTCAATATAAAGGTTCCACACTGCATCAAAGTCACACATTTTGTCTTGAGGAGTCATATAGCTGCCTTGTTATTCCTTGAACATACATAAACATTGCATGACCGCCGGTGCAGGCTTTAGTATCTTTGTTATTAATGACATTTGGGGGTATTGAATACTTGCGTTCTTTTAGCGGGCGCATGCTTGGTGAGGAGGAATTTCAGTTCTAAAAGTAATAATTTAGTACACCAACACGAATAGCAGACTTATTGGACCCTTGGTGAAGGCTACTACCCTCAAAGGCAGCGGTCTGAATCTCGACTCAGCGGCCTCAGTCAAACAATTTTGTCCCCCGAGAGTAAGGACAGTGATGAAAGTTCGATAAAGGAGGCGGGAGTGGAGTTTGAACCAAGTGTGAGCCAAAGAGTTTCCTACTAAAATACTTGAGGGAAATCAGGCGCTGCGATTGTGAAGCTGCCATGGGAATGATGAGTATGACTTGGATTTGTCAAATCTTTGTTCGTGCGGCTTCTCTGAAACTTTGGGACCTCCTTCTGTAATATGCTAACCATGTATTTCACTGAAGCATTTAATAAACTTGACTTGACTTGACTTGAAAAGTTCTGGTGGATTTGTTTATTTCTGTTTTTTAGCTTGAGTGACACGAGTGACATTACTACATTTGTTCATTACGCGACGGAGGCAGCGGCTGTAGTGTACGCTACTGTTAGAGATCATCAGACTGTCTGTCGCATGTACTAAATTCGTTTGCAGTGATGAGATATCATGCAGTCTGTTTCGTTGTTGTGGTTGTTGATAGCTACACGTGTTCTTTCCAATGGTATTTTATCTAACTTTGGAAATATTCGCCCTGCGCCTGGCGTACTTGAGCAATGTGGTCTCGGGGTTTTATTTTTTCCCTTTTTTGTATAAGATTCGACAGAATCTGTAAGCATGGAGCCGTTTTCGCGGCTGGCGTACATTGCTTGTGAGAAGGCTGTTTGTATGTCTCGTGCTATAGCATTTCATTTCTGCTATATGATTATATAACGCCGACCAAACGCGCCAAGCAGCGCACAGTTATCGCGCCTAGTACATGCCGAATGTGCGATAGGCAGACAGGCAGACGTGACCACAGGCGACGCTGGAAAAGTCAGCTCTGATCAAGGCTCCGGTGCAGTTTCCTAGTGAGTTTAACAGCGTGGCTGTTTATCACGTTTTGCAAAAAACAAACCACGAAACGAATGGCGATACTGCGCGCGCTCCTGCTACGGCCTCGTGCTGCGGTTTGCCCCATATAGTTTGTAAAAAATGCAGTTGAGAACTTGCGCTGCGCTAAAGAACCGAGCGAAAGCCCGTTTGTTATATTTAGAGGACGCACCTACATTTTACATAGATGAAAGCATTAGCACGTGACTTACAAGAGCGAAGATATTTCCTTTAAATTCGAAAACAACTATACCTGCAATTCAAACCTTCATGGACGCTGCTCAATCAGGGCATAAGTAGGGGAGGCAACATTACCATATCGCGCAATATTGCTAAATTTCTGAGCATTCGGTATTGTTCTAATCGTGAAAGAGCCACAAATACCGGCGCACGCACATAATTTCTCCAATATCTTCCGTGTTGGGGCAACATTTTGTCGTGAACGGCCCATCTTTTTAGGGGCGAAGCTCCTTAGGGTGTGGGTCTGTCCCTCCTCTGTATGTATGTATGTATGTATGTATGTATGTATGTATGTATGTAGCCACCTCTAGTTTAGTTTATGAATGGCTCAATAGATGGCGTTGTGTGTCCAGGCTGCTACCTGGACAAACGCATCATCATCATCATCAGCTACCTCTTTCCTGAACCCATGCACTACGCCACGAAGCGCACATGGAAACATGCACCACGATGACACTAAATACCCAACATTAACGAAAGACTGCCCGTTTCTAACGATGATGATGATGATGATGCGTTTGTGCTAGCGCGTTGCGGCGCGTGTAAGAAGCTGGTGGCCTCCATGTCATACCCATCATTCCCACGCTGGCCGAACCGCCTTGTTCGAAATTTTTACAGACACTAGCGCCATATTTCTCTGTATTACGTTAGCGGGAAGCTATAGTGTCAGCCAAAGTTGGCAGTTACGAGCTTGTCTTTACCATATCTTGAAGGCCCACGCTGTGCTTCCTCTTTCCTTATCATCCTTTCTCCCTCCTTCACCTTTAAACCCCTTTCCCTCCACCTCATTATATTATACTAGGGACAGGATGGAATCGGGCCGCAGTACCTGCATTTTGATAAAGGCGAAATGCCGAGGCCTGTTCACTGCCAGAGCATGCTTCACTACCCCAGGCGGTCGAAATTTCCAGAACCTTCTACTAGAGCGCCCCTCGTGATCTTATCGAGGCTTGCGGATATTATAACCCAGATATTGTTAAGAAGGTTTACAGATACGTCAATGGCATGCGTCCCCTTTTTCTTTAGAGGTGCCATGTGCCGAATCAGCACGGAATCGATACTGCACATTCTATTGAAGGCCTTCTGTCTACGATTTTACATTGTAAGCAGTTATGAGATCACAACAAGGGCCGTTTTTGGCGCCGTAGTTGTCCGCCGCCGATGTCCGTAACCACTACCACGCGGAATTTAGAAAGAAATAACCACGACTGATGAGGATTCGAACCCACGTCCGCCTGCATGGCAGTCGGGCATTCTACCACTGAGCCACGCCTGTGCTTGGAAAATCTTCGCTAAAAGACCTAAACAGAAACCCCGCGACGAATCTCATTAACAAATGCAGTGTTACATGGCAAAATAACAATACGCCACTAAGCGTTGAGAAAAGTGGATTGCATAACGAGTGCGAGGAAACACTTAAAACAAAAGAGGGGTGCATGTCTTGTAGTTCTGCACCCATTACAGACATCAACAACACCATCATTATGAAACGTGCTTCAACTTTATCGTCATCACTGCCTCCTGAAGCATCTTTGTCGTATCGTGCCATGCGTCACGAGACAGGCGACGTGCGCAGCCCGACAGCAACCTGACTTCTTATTCTCATCTGTAAGTTGCCACATACCCAATGCACATACCAAATTAAGGTGAAATTCTTTTGGTTTCAAGTAGAAATTTCTTAATTGCTAAACGAACCTAACTTGGCACTTCGATATACCTGATCGCCCGATCACTTGGCCAGATCCCCACGCGTTTACAATGGTCTCTAAGAAAGTCGCTCCTCCAGCTTGCGCTGTCACTGTCCTGAGGTTCCGCGTAGGCCTGGTGTAGAATAAAACGACATCTCGCTTCGCGTGTGGCTAACCAAGGCTGTACTACCTTAGAAATTTAAGAGCACGTAGGGCACCAAAGAGAATCTTCGCAAGGATTCTGGCAAACCATGCCGCTCATGTTTAAGATGTTATCTTTCAAGGAGAAATGCCACTGTTGGTTTTACCTGCAGAGAGGAGGCAAGCGATGAGGAATGCACGCATGGTCGCTGATGTGGACGGGAGGCTGGAGTGTCTGAAACCTTGGGCTGATCCGCTTGGTGAATGTGCGAAATGCCTACTGTAGCTGCTCGCTTTTATTTGGGAGAAAATAACCTCGCAGACGTGTGAGATTCTAGTTTTTCTTTATTTATTTACGAAGCACGAGGCATGGCTATTCACTTAAGGCGCCTGTGCAGGCCACAAGAAGCCGTTTCGTTTTTTTTTTTATTGCGTCTGCGCCGCGACACCACCATTTAGCTGTCGTGGTAGCCGTATTTCTTTTGTGATATATTGTACTTAGTGCAACGAACGGCTTGACTTGTCTTTAAGAGACAATCAATTTTTAAGCCGACATTTATTGTTTTGTATGTCTTCTGTGATATTTTTTGTTCGCTGCAGTTTTTATCGGTGTTGAAGAAATGGCACTACCCCTGTAACAAATTTCAAGCGCTTTTCGCAGGTGAGTCTTAGGTGGGAGTCCATTGTCTCAACAGTAAGAGATCGGGATTTCTAAAGATGTTAAAACATTTGTGAAACTCTTTTTTTATTCTCGTTCAGCGTTTCTTTTAGCACCATAGCCTTTTTCATTACATTTTCCAGAAACTGTCCCCAGCTTACGGGTGATAGTGACGTGAATGCTTCGTTCCCACCGCATCACATTGAGAACCTGAACGTGTCAGAAGGTTCTTCCATTGTGCACGAAAATAAGGCTTCTCCTACACAGTGCCCGTCGCCGCAGAGCTCCGGAGCATTCGACGTCAGGCAATGAAAACGAAAATGCAGTCGAATCCCTTTTTAATTTCACTTACTTGTATGTGCCGACACTCAGGCACAGCGGAAGCTAAATAGACCTAGCTCCGATTTTAATAAGCAGCATTATTATACAGCTCGATATAAGCGAAAAGCATGATAAACGAGTTCGCCGCCACAGAAGCGATTCGAGGCAGGATGCCGAGGAAAACAAGTTTGGCGCACAATGGAGCAAGTGACGTAACTGTTCCACCCTCGGCTCTGCTGCTGAAAGAGAGTATGCCGATGGGACCGCTTTAAAGGACAACTCCGGGTGGTTTTTCCACCTTAATCTGATATCGCGGTTTCACAGTAGTACTGAGCGCAAGAAGCAGCCGGGGTCAAACAGTCTGCTCAGAAAGTCACCAATAATTTAAGATAACCGAATGAACGATGTGTTCAAACCGAAATTGAAGTGGGCAGAGGCTTCGTGCAGCGCACGCGATGACGTCCCTGCATCCCCGCCATCAGAAATACTGAGCAGGCGGCAGAGAAATGAAAGTGGCGGTGTCTTACAACGATGTATTGAGCTCTTTTGAAGTTGACAGCGACTATTTCAGGGCTGAAGTATCGCCCTTTTGCTTTAAACGGCCCGCCGGCTCAGATAGGCAGCGTTGCAGTTAATAGACATATTTAGTTCAGCCGTTAGCGCGATAGCGGGGCTGAGGGAATAGCGTTACCGTGGAGGACACATTCGTTGCATTCGAACATTCGTTGCAGAAACGAGCTTTAGTTTAGCGGAATAGCGTATATGGCATGGTAGTTGTGATTCTGGCACCATCTAGCGAAGGATACATGCGTTAAGAAAAGTGAAAATAAATAAAGCTTAAAATGTTCACTTACACACCCGTAGGCAGCAGCATTCTAACTTTCTAAGAATAAAGAGAAGTAAATATGTAAACCAAGCGGCCAAGAGCATAAATTGACATGTTACAGAAATGTCAACAGATGTTCTCTCGCTAGGCCTAGCAGCGTTCGAATTGGGAAGAAATCTCGAAAATTCGGCTAAGCTATCCCTAACACGGCGTCGTCGAAGCTACGTGAAGGCAAGCCAAGCCATTTTACACAGTCATTTGCTGCAAACGAGGCGAATCCTGCCACAGCAACGCCAAATTTCATTCGAAGCGGGGTGGGAAACCGCCGCCATGTTTTACGTAAACTACTATAAACACGCAAACACAGTAACTTTAAATCTGGGAAATACCGTGGGAACGCTAAACGGTATCGGCTGTTTAGGGTACTGCGCATGCGCATTTTCTTCCCGGTATTCCGATAACCCCGCTATTAGGCTGAGTCCGCTTAACTAAAAATGCCTAATGACGTCAAAAACACAGGGTGACTCCTGGGAATCCATTAACAAAATTCAGGAAAACTAAACGACTTGCAGAAATTTTCAGGAAGACTAAACGACTTGCAACCACCTGGTTTGGCATAGATTATTGCAGTACGTAGTAGAACATGTATTGAAAATTTGATTGAGATCATTGGATAATGAAAAATCGCTGTAGTTGCCCTATAAAACAACATAGCAGAGGTAGCGTTAAAACAATGCAGGCACAAGGGTACGTTATTCTTGCCACCATGTTGCTTTCCTTCGAGGCCGTTGTTTCTAAAATCCAATATCTCAATAGATTTCTTTCCACTCATCTCATTCCGGTGTTTAGAGTGCAAACACCATTATGTAATCATTGTAGCCAAGTGTCAATGATTTCTATGTCCAGGGACACGTCGCTTTGTTTTCTTTCGGATTGCAAGCTTTGCTAATTGCGGTATATTGCCTGCGATACTGCAATGCGGCCTCTATTTCATCGGTCGAAAATGATCGCTAGGAATCGAATAAGAAATGAAGCTATTTGGCCAGCGATATGGGTGGATTCGAGCACATTAATTGAAGCGGCCCCTCAGGCAAACAAGAGAGTTTCAGAAGAATTTGGTGGTAGTTTTCTCTATACGTTCGGGATGAAATTTCCGTGTGGAAGAGTAAATGTGCTGCGCGAGTGCACAGATACCTTACACGTTGAGAAAGCAAAACACGGTATTACCACAGAGCACGTAAGGGAGCGGAATTAGGCCCAGGAGGATCATCTGGAGCGCCGCTCATTCGAGCTCAGTAATGACGGTTGTAGCCGGTGTAGTAGCTGTTGTCAGCGTATTAATCCCCGTTTCCACACGGATAGCAGTTGTAGACGCAGTAGTTGCAGCTGTAATAACTGTAGCTGTAAACGTAAGGATTGTAACCGTAAGAACGGTAGGTGTAGGGGCTGTAACCATGTGAGCCGTAACCGTGTCCGTAGCCGTAGCCCTGATTCCCGCGTTAGCCCGGTGCGTAATTCCCATTCCTAACCGAAGGGGCTCTTTCACCTGTGTGAAAAGAAAGTGTGTTGCATGAATTCGGAGGGGAAACTTTGCCGGTGTTCATTTGCATTGAAAGAAGGGCGTAAAGGAGTACTGACACGATTTTGCGGCGGTGCCACACCTACATTTTTCGTTTTCTAGCCATGTATTGCTTGCGCCCTCCGCACACGGAAGCTAGCAAACACGTACAAAATAATTTAGTTTGGTTTTAAAGTTTTCGTCGCCCAGCTCTGCAAGCCAGCCCCAACGCAGTGGACATTACGATGACGTATGAACAGAGGCTCTTAAAAATTGCCGAAATCGCTGTCAGAGTCGCTAGACGACCGCGAAATTGTCGTTGTTTGCGTGCTCCACGTGTAAATGACCACAGACGACACAGTTACAGTGACGCTACCAAGAATTGCTGTCGCCTGGGTGACTTGGACGTACGTCCGACTGTGTTACACAGGTCACTATAAAACCGCCCCCCCTCGAAATCCTAACCGTAAGTGGGCTTTTAAGAGAGCCGTATTAAAATATCTTCATTGCGCTCCGAGACACTATGATACTCTTTTTGGGGTGAGACCACGCCAGTGCTTTCATTTACAGCAACAATACGAGAATGCATAAAATTGGTGTCAGTACTCCCTTCACAGGACGAAATGGCGAATAAAACAGGCTGTCATGATAAAGAAAGCAAAAATAATCTTTCTCTGCGATTATCCGTAGGGCCTTGACTTCAGTGGCGTCATGGAGGCCCCAGCAAGCGTGGTCAGAACTACCGCTGTGTCTGTTCATCCCCGTCGGCACTTCTCACAAGCGGTGCGTCTGAACAGTGCCTCCAGTCTTTGCAGTGATTCTGGTCTGAAACTTCGGGGAAAGTGGCCTCTTTGTTTCACGCGTGCTCTACTGCGGTTTCAATTTCCAAGCAGTCGTCGTGGTTCAAGGGAATGTCTGATAATGCGGCGATGGCAGAAAGCACATCGAGCTTAGAAAGAAAGCGATCGAGCCGCCGGGTTTTAGACGAGGGCGCTGTGCAACACATCTTCCGACTCGCGATCGCCTGACTGTTTTGCGCACGCTCACGAAAACACCGAAAATTAAAGCGCCTGCTCAAAAGTTTGCTGAGTGTCGGCTTATAGTCGATGCAAATGCACCATGAAAATCAATTTTCATCTCTTTCGTAAAATTTGGAACTTGCTTCAGTATACCTTTGCATTTTGTGAGTTTTCCCCTAGGAAAACTCACAAAATGTACAATAAGGACTTCCCTATGATACGTGATAAAGGCCAATTGTATTATGAATATATTATTACGTCAGTGCGTCGCATTGTAACTTCAACTTGGCGGTCTATACCGTCCCACGGGATACGAAATGGTCCTCCCTGATTGGTCAATTCTACCTGCATTTCAGTACAGAGGTACGTGGAATTATGGATTAGTTGTTCCTGGTTTCTTCCAGTTTGGAAGTTGCAGAGTGGTTACATGTTCTTGAAAACCGTACAGCAGCTTGCCCAACCAGTAGTTTTCGTGAACACATTTGATGCTGCCATATGCGGTTCATGGCGGATGCTGTTCTCGTCCCCGGATTCATGCTTCCTGTTTTGCTGCTTTCAAGTTGTTCAGACGTGGGCGATGTTTTTCTGGTCATGTTTTTCCTAAATAAATCATTTTTCCTTGCTCTATAAGTCCCCTCTGCAGCATTTGAAATATGAACGGAAGGAAGCAGTTCAAAAGCCCACAAGAATTCTTTCCTATTTTATATATTGTATGCGGCGGAAAGCACTACGAAAGCCGACGCGATCTTTCGCATGAAGTTTTACCGTAAATTCACAACTCATCAGCAGGCCAAGAGGTTTCCGCACTATTTAATAACAATCCACAGGAGACAGAAGCGTTGTTTCCGAAGCGAAAATTTATACTGCGCAAAGCCAGGGCAAGCGTTGCGTGTGCAGGCCTGGCTGGGACAGCTGGCAAGCATTTTTCTTCTAGATGACTGTTCTTGCTGCCGGAAGTGCTCTTATTAGAGCCGATCTGAGCGTAAATTCGGTGCCTACTTACATTAAGATTTTCTTTTGCCGGACAGCAGTGATGTAGTGTAGTGGCTAAGCGGTAGCGCTAACATGGACGCGCGCTCATTCGCCGGCAACAACGCCATATTTAGACGGGGAGTGACCCAAAAATAGCAGCCATCCCGCCCTGCCAACTTGAATATCTACCAAAGGTGTATCAAACACCACACACGCTGACTATGCGGTTTCCACTTCACACGAGAACTTTGAATGGCGTCTAACGGCCCTTTGGAAAACAGCGTCAACCTCATTTTTGCACCGAACGCGTTATAGGGTGTTGCCATCATTTGGTGGCGCCTTAGCCATCATCATGTTGTGGTAATGGGGCTCGGCTGCGACCTAAATGACAGTGTGGGTAGATTGTACGAGGGGCTTGCACTATATGCGCAAGGCTAGCTCACAACTGATCTGATAACCTTCCTCTCCTCCTTTCTCCTTACTCACTCTCTCTTCCGATTCCCACCTTCCTATTGTATCGTACTAGAGATGGTTGACCTAGGCTTTACCCTCTCCCGTCCTCGTTCTCTCCTCCTCACTCTCGCACCTCTTCTACTCACTTTCACCACCCTATCCCATTTCCTTGCTACACTTCGGCGCTGGTGGCCTTACCCTCCTGCTTTACATCCTGCTCACCCTTCAAAATCAAATAAAAATCAAATCTTTATTCGTAGCAAAAATATAAACGCATTCGGTTAGAATATACAGAAGGAGGTCCCATAGCACAAGGCTGAAAGGGGACCTCCTGTCAGAGAATGTTAAGAACATAAAAACGGCAACTGAACAGCGTTGAGTAGTGGTTGACAGTTATAGAAACAGCGCAATCGTACAATAAGAATGGCAGTAAAAATGGCAACAAAACAACGTTAATAGAATATATCTATCTAGCCGCCTACGACTTTGTGCTCTCCTGGCCGTTTCGTTAATGGGATGTATACAACAAATGGTATGCCACAATATGACTGCATGACGAACAAAAATGACAGGTCACACCATGAAAATCATGGCATGCAGGTCATGAGCGGCATGATTTACATGCCACGGTGTTGGTGCTCTCCTGGCCGTTTCGTTAATGGGAAGTATAAGAAAAGTGGTATGGCACAACATCACTTTATCGCGAAGAAAAATGACAGGTCACGCCATGAAAATCATGACATGCATGTCGTGAGCGGCATGATTTACATGCCACGGTCTTGTTGCTCCCCTGGCCGTTTCGTTAACTTCATATGTATCAAAATTGGTACAGCGAGACAACAGTGCAGGTCCAGTTTACGTTCCTCATGCGTTCTTCGGATTTCCTTGATACCCACTTCATGTGGGATCTGCCATTTTTTTTCTTCTTCTTAAGGACATGCGCCCACCACCCGCTGTTTCAACAGTGTAGTAGCAGTCGGGGGTCATGCGCGCAAGAGAAATAAGCAGCGTGCCAACTCCACCCTTTGGGCGTTGCATGGAAGAGCACGTGCGCTCTTGCATACCTGAAGTAATGATGACGGCAGCTTTGTGGCAAGCGTACACATTATGAAAGCTTGAAATGCTTGGCATTTAAAATAAGAAAGCGCTGATTTTTTACGCTCGCGCATTTCTTGCAATCGCAATGCCCATTCGTCGTTTCCAGCGCCTCAACATCTACTTCGGCTCGTACATGAAAAACAGAAGCAGACGCGTGTGTGCCCGAACGCTCGCGATGAAGGCGGCCGCTGGAGCTGCGCGCCTTCAGTTGCCCCTTGACTTCCCCAAGCGCGGATTTAACTTTTCAAGTGCGGTAACCTGAAGGGAACGGTGGTATGTCCACAGCCGTCAATACTAAGGAGATCCCTGCTCTACCCTAACTTTATGTTATGCATTTCAGAGTTTCAAAACTATTTTTAGTTAGAAGCCTGCGATGGCCCAAGCCTGTTTGATTTGCGCGTGTGCAAGCAGTTGCCCTGTGTCACTTGCGAAATGGACAGTGGTCGAATATGCGGCATATAAGATAAACCACTTATTTATTTATTTTCGTATCTACAGGTGGTCCGATCAGTTGGCCCAATTTCTTAATTGTAAGTGTAACGAACTGTCGTGCAGTTTGGCACGGACAGAACCACGATCCTTTCCTCGTTCTACTTCCTTTTTAAGCCGCATTGTCTCCGTGTCAAATAAAAGCGAGGCTCACGCGTGAATTACGTTTTTGCGTCATTTCCACATCTAAAATATTCAGTGTATACTACTGTGGCCACCTCTTGCGATTGAAACACAGTGATAAAGGTTTGTCTATATTGCAGCGTCAGTGCACACACACACACACACACACACACACACACACACACACACACACACACACACACACACACACACACACACACAAAGAATCAGAGCGGATTGAAATTTGGGAATCCCAGCACTACTGCGCAATTCACAATGATAAAGTGGTTTTCGCGCGAAGAACCCCAGTAAAAAAGGAGGGGGATGGCAACAGCCAAGCTTGGCAATAATTCGCATTCCTCTTTATTTTTTAAAGAAACCAACCCACGCTTTTCTCTGCATACTGGCCCGTCCGTATGGCGACTGTCATGATTGTGCAATAAATCAGTACAGAGCATTGTCTCGACAGTAAAACACTTCGTCCACGTCTTGCTCATCGCACTGATGCGATACCAGCTGCGCTACCTTTCTTCAGTGTAACAACTGGCGTACGCACCGTACCATTGTTACACTTTCATTTGTGCGAAACAAGTCTCAGAAGAGCATGCAAGAAGTATTCTGGCGTTTCCATGGAAATGTTATATCCATGTGCGCTTGGCAGTGGCATTGAACGCAACACAATGTTTCCTTCGTGCAGGGAGGGGGGAGGTCGCCCTTAGTCCAACACTAATGCGAACACTCTCAAACACTGCTACTGAGCACAGCCACAGCATGACCTTTTGGTCGAGGCCATTGTAGGCTGGCCTTGCGTGAGACAATCGATGAAACTGCGCCGCGGTATGGCGGAGGATACCGCTTTGTACTTCAGCGTGTAAATGCGAGAATTCGCAGTTTTACTTTTGGACTTAGTTGCCTATAACCACTGCACCCTTGCAAGAGCAGTCGACTTGGGCGTTCAGTAAATGGACGTATGGCTACACGTGGGGAAGGGGGCTAAGGAAATCTCAGTAAGGTGAATAATAAGTCAATAAGGCAATATATTGCTATGCTTGTACGTTTCATACATTAGTGATCCCCATGATCGCGACACTTGCACGTGATGAGGTAATATACTCTTGTGTGCGCTTTATTCTTGTGTACTCTTCTTGTATTGCCATTTCATTACCTTGATTGTATAATGTTTGTATTTTTTCCACTCCTGTAATCTCCCTAATGGAGGGTTGACAGTATTCTTTTATAAAATAAAATGAAACGCATGGCCCAAGTGCACCGTGTTAGAAAGCGATCACGCTGTTGACGCATGTTCCCCAACGAAAATGCAACATGCTGACTCCCTGTCCACTAACCTAGCTGGCTGATATAATTAGCGAGCTTAAAAGAATAATCTATGTTGGCACATATAAAAAAAGTGGCGCTAGACGCAATCGCTAGAGCAAGAAGGGACATGGTTCATCAGTTCGCCTAATATTATTTAATATTTTTTATATGACAAAAATACGGTGTGACTACGAAGAACGCCGTAGCGGTGCCAACAGGAAATTTGAATTGCCCGTGCACTTAAAACGCACTGTACATTCGGCTATAACATACTAGCGGCATTTTACTGATCCACGATTTTTCGCTTCAATTGAACACAGAGAGATAGTTTTGTGTTACCTAGCAGAGAGCGTATGGTTAATGCATTTAATCTTTCGGGGTGCTCATGTTAGATGAAGCGTTGATAACTGTTTCATTCGAAAGTATTATGTCGAGCTTATGAAGAATACGGGTAGAGCGAGTAGGCTGGCGTTGCCCTTCTCCGACTTAAGAAACGCCGTACCCATGGCACGTTGAAGACAGAGTTCAGCGGGAAAGCCGAAAGCCCTGTAGGCGTAATATCGGAGACCGTTTGCTTAGGTGTAGAACGCAGCACATATCATACGCGACCTGTAGCCACAGCACATTTCTGTTATGAATATGCCACAGGGCGGCTGTGGCGAACTACGCACTGAAATAACTAAATAACACATCAGTGACTTATTCTAGTTGTGTGTGACATTCCACCACGTGCGCAGTTGCGTCGTGAAGTTCATTGTCGCGGCAGCTAAGCGCACTGGCTGAGACAAGTTCTCGTGCAGGGTGATGCCAGCAGGTCCTGGAGACTGGTCTCTTGGAATCTTTGCTTTTTTTTTAGAAATCTGCACAAACTCGCCTGGGTAGCTTAGAGACTAAGGTGTTGGCCTACAGATCTAGAGGTCGCAGGGAAATCTATACTTCGACGGGGAGATTTTGATCGAACGGAAAGAGAGAAAGAAAAAACGAATGAATCTACATGGGTTCCCGTGAATAATAAGCAACCCTGGGCGGTCTATATAATTTAAAGAAATGTATTGCGGATATTGTCGTAATAGAGCAATTTCGAACGCCAAAATTCAAGGAAGCAATATTCTTATATATCTCAAGCGCTAGGTACGACAGCAATAGCCTGGAAGGAAATATAAGCCCGCAGTGAGAACCAGAGGTGAGCTATGAGAGACGTAAGGTAAAAGAGCATGACAAGGCAACACACTGGATATAGTTTCTACGGTCTGGAGCGGCCGCAAACACCGACATTTTTAATCGATTGCGAATAAACCTTCGTGCTACATTGGAAAGGAAGACCTTTCCAATGTGCAATGGCTCTAGGAAGTGGTGATGAGTTAAATGCCTGTGTGTGATTATGAATGCACATGAAACTACGTGCGTTGTGAATGCGGCGAGATTCGCACAGTGGAGTGTGGGATCGTCTGGTCGACTGAAGGACGGATGCTAACATGTAAAAGAAACAACTGTTGTTTGTTTTAGTGTGCAGCAGGGGGGCGAACATACCGACGCTAAACTCGTCCGGGTAACGCAGGGGTGACAATCTGTCAAGCGTGGCAGCTTGGTTTTGTGGCCACAGCCGGCGACGTAAACTCGGTAGACGCTACGGTGGCGCTGTGGCTTACCGCAGTGTAGAGTTACTGTATACTCTCCCTACGGGAACAGAGTTGCGCGCAGGTTCACCATCTTGAAGGCGCAAACAGCCGATGTGTGGAGGAAAAGCCAAATGTGAGAGTCGCGGCAGACAAGGTCCTCGTAACATGCGTGATAATGGTCCGTGTGCATTACACCAGCTTTTTACCTCTTTGTCAGCAACGATAGAAAACCACCTTATTCAATACGTTCATTTGAACAACTATAGCAGCTCTAGTAAATGTCAGCCATGATAAAAATTCTGCTCTTTTTGCTAGAACGTCGCCTACCGCAGGATGCTTTTTCGCTCATGGCCACGTGGCGCCATATGCTGAAGAAAGTGCCACTGAGTAGCGATAAACAATTTCAAGATCAAGAAAAACTGCTGTTTGTCGAGCTACATTTTCCTAGAATGAAAGGATTAAGATAAGTTTAGCAATAGCCGGCCTGAACGTTCGTTATCGCATCAAGCTCCAAAACATGGTGACGTGGGGAGGTTGCCATCGCAACCTGTTTATTTGTGGCTGTGCGGCAGTTCCTCCGCAGTGCATGGCTGCATACGGCGAATGGAAAGGAGACGGGCAACTCTGCCTCCCTCGGGGAGGCTGTGCAGTAACTGTATTGCAGGGCAGCGTGTAGCCGTATAACTCTGGGCAAAATGATAGTCATGCGGACGCTGCGCGCCCTTTATGCGCAGAGTGCGTCGCCACAGCACCACCACCCCCCTCCCCCGCCCACGGAGAGTAGGGCGCTCAGGGCTTGTAAAAATCGGTAAGGAGCACGAGAAGTCTATACCGTGCAGTGATGGGAGCAGGCTGCGACGTCTGGGGTTGTAGACGGGCGCCTGTGGGTGCTTTGGTACTACCTGGTTCTTCGGAAGCAACGTACGCTGGATTTAGCCTGTCAATGGAAATCTGGACGTCAGTCCCTTTGACACGCAGAGTGAAGTTCTTGTCGTCGCGATGTACAACGAGATAGGGTCCGTTGTAGGATGGCTGGAAAGGCCTGCGGACGGGGTCGTCGCGGAGCAAAGCACGTGTGCACGCTGCTAGCTCCTCGAAGACGTAAGGTACAGGCTTGCAGTGATGAGGTGCGGGTGCCGTGCGTAGAGCGGCGATGGTGCGTCGGAGACGGGCGACGAAGCCGGTGGAGTCTGACGTCGCTGTGCTCGATGGCGGTATAGGAAGAAATTCGCCTGGCAAACGGAGTGGTTCCCCGTATATAGACTAGCTCAGTGGGTGTAGCCTGGATTTCCGGCTTGAAGGTGGCGGGGAGACCTAGGATTACGGCTGGGGTGGCCTCGAGCCAGTTTGAGTCCGGGTGGCACATGATGGCTGCTTGAACTGCCGTTGAAACCCTCCATCATCCCGTGGTCCTCAAGCGCTCAAACGCGATGG